>JAESUZ010003896.1:0-54856 GCA_017311185.1 Proteles cristata cristata | reverse complement strand
CAGAGCCTGCTTAGGATTCTCTCTTTCCCTCTCTTTCTCTGCCTCTCTCTCTCTCTTTCTCTCTCTCTCTCTCTCTCTCTCAAAAATAAATAAGTAAACATTTAAAAAAAAAAACAAACGTGGTCACTTACAGTAAGCAATTGCTGTAATAACCAAGGAGGATTCAGGTCCAACAGAAGTATTTCTTTGACAAAATGCCTGTAAGCAGACTCTTGGTCCTTGTTTTTACCAATAGTTCTTTCCTGTTCACATTAGCCCAAAATGTCTCAAGTTAATTAGCTAAAAAAGATAGAAGGCAAAAACTTTTGCTCAAAGCAAAAGTCCTTTTCAATAGAGTTTCCAATAAAAGTGATCGTTCTGCAACTTGTCATCTGAATGTAGCTAACCAGCCTATGAAAACAAAGAGTACACGGAAACCAAAATAGTAGTTGTCGTTCCTATTAGCTTAGCACTTAGGTGGTAATTTAACAGTATTGACCTTAAGATAAATCTTTACCTTAACTCTAATGAAGCCCCCTTTCAAGTGAAGCTTCACCCCACCCAGGTAACAGACAGATATTTGAAAGAGAAGGAATTGCCAAGGACTCCTTTTAGAGACTTTGTAACTGCACTTATATCACACGTGGTAATTTCCTAAGTGTTTTCACATGTCATTACATTGTTTGATACTCAATGCTCATTTTAGGAATGGGATAATTGGCTAAGCATGGTCATGTGACTTCCCCCAAGAATGAACATCTACTATAATGAGTGGTAAAAAGCTGGAACTGGAGTAAAATCTAAGTACTATGCTTCCAAATTCTGTGGTTTTACATCCTTGTTAAGTAAAAAGACTGTATTGAGCAATATAATTGTAAACGACAAAGATAATCTTTTCTTATCTGGTCACAGCTTTTTCAGCTGGCCCACTAAGTTCCAATCAACCCATTAGCACAACTTTTGATCTACAAGACCTTCTGGTATCGTGTATAGTAAATGGTACTTTGCTGTTGACAACATACCAGACAACATGCCATTGCTAAGAGCAGGCTCAGTCTCTGCTGAATGCTGTTGGAAGAACTCAGAAATGAATGGCTGTAGTCTAGCTGCCTCTCCCAGGTGGTGAAGGTAGACAGATCCCTTTTGGAATGAGTCATGTAATTGGGTGCAGATTTTTCTACAACTGCACACACACGTCAGTGGGTTCCAGACATGGGAGGTTAGATGAGCTTTGATGCCGGTGGTCTCTTCTCGCCTGCCACCTAGGTGGACATGCGTCCAACGTGGGCTCTCCTTACAGCCCTCATAGCTCCAAGGCCAAAGCCTCACCTAGACGTTGACCCAGTCACCCTTTCCCAGGGCCCTCACCACCGTTTCCGTAGGCAAGCCTCGTAGCCTCCCCCGCTGCTCTGCTGCTCCTTCCTGACTCTTCAGTGCGCTGTATAGTTTTGTGTTGCTCCAGAAACATGAACATTCTGCTGGTTGTCCATACTCTCAGAGGGCATTGGTTGGAGCTGGTCCAAGGCCACAGACACAAAGACTGGTCAGTGGCTACCATCACCAGAGCCCTACTACTATCTGGGTAATAACTGTTAGGACCTCTGCATTCCCTCAACCCTTCTTACAGCATCTCCTTCTCTCGGGCTTCTCCATTTTCTTAGGGTCAGGCCTCACTTCCAGATACTAAGGAGAGCAATCCCGTGGAACCAGTTTAGAATGACTAGCCCTGGAAGTGGCAAGCTGGGTCCCTATAAAGAGTAGGCCTTACCTGGGACACAGTCTAAACCCTCCCACAGAACTGACCGGAACTAGACAGTCCTTGGGTGGAGTGAGAGTGTGACAAGTGTTTGCCCACAAGGGAAGCGCCAACCCTGCCCAACCCAGCAGCAACCCTTCTGAGGGTCTCCGTGCCCCAGATTCCGGGCCTTGGACATCCAGTAAGTGGCTCAAAAGCCTTCTCTGTAACTTTTTCAGAGGCCTAAGCAAAATGGTCAGATGAAATATTCAATTCAGCATTTGTTCTCATATTAGAAAAGAAAATCCTTCGTTCCCAGGATTGAAGTCCTGAAGCGAGCAGACTGGCTGTTCAGTGTAGATGTATCGCCCTCTGGTGTTCAAAAGGAAATGGACTGTAAACAAGAGTTTCAACTTCAAAATATCCCTCACCCCAAATCACCCTTGATTTTCGGTATCCCTGACGCCACTCTCTCAGCCACCTGAGATTCCAAGAATCGTGAGAAAAACACTCATGGAAGCACCAGGGTGGGGCAAGCCATGTCTAGAGGGGCACCGCCCTTTCACTGCATTCTTCTGAAGCTGAAGTTTTGCAATAGTGTCAAGTAACTAGTCAGTTGGGGGATTTAACTTAAAACCTTAACAAAAATTTGTGTTGAAGCTTCTGTTTGGAGGCGAAACTTTGGGGCAGTTGTTGAACTTCAGAGGTCTCAGACCCATCCACTCATTGGCTGGGCCAGGACGGAAGATGTAAGGGGTCCACGCAGCAAATTCACAGTGAGTATATGCCTGCCAGCTGCTGTTGAGGGGAGGCAAAGGCCAAGAGACACTGCCCCTCCCTCGGGCACATCCCCGAAGTCCCCAGATGGCAGATCTTAGTCAAGTTTTCCTTGACCAGTAGGGTGAGGTGTTTTTATTTAAAAGCACACACACGTTCCAGCCAGAAATGGTTCCCTGGCATCACATTTAGCAACTTTGACCCATGAGCCATCTGGGTTTACAACCTCTGGTTACCGCCTAGAAGAGGAGGTAACACATCTATACTTAAGAGCACAACCCTCAATACAAGGCAGGCAACAAGAAGGACCAGACGCTCGCACAGAAAGTACTTGCCGGAGGAGGCAGGAGGGGAGGGTCCCTCCCTGGAACCGGAGCACAGGGCGCTTTGTGGTTCACACCGGGGAACTTCCACTTGCTTTGTGCCAAAACTTGATAGCATAACGGATACATCAGTTTCCTCGCACTGCTCTAACAGGGCAGCGTAAACGGGGTCACTTAGAACCACAGAAATGTACTCTCGCAGCTCTGGAGGCTGGAAGTCCGAAATCAAGGCCCTGGCGGGTTTGGTTCCTTTCGGCAGCTCTGGGGGAAAATGTGTTTCACAACTTCCTCTTGGCTTCTGGAATTGCAGGCCGCCCTTGGGTGCCTCGGTCTCTGCTTCCGCAGCCGTGGCACCCTCCCCGGGTCGGTGTTCTCTCCGCCCGCCGCACAGGATCAGGCCCACCGTACCCCACTAGACTTCTTCTTAACTTCCATCTTAATTTGAGCTGCAAAGACCCTCCTTCCCAGTAATCACGACTGCAGGTACGAAGGGTTTGGACACATCTCTGTTAGTGATACAATTAAACCCACAATGACGGGGCTATAAAGTTGGGCAGATTTGGATTTTGTATTTAGGCTGAAGTACTGGGAAATGTTTCACAACCAGATTTTTTCAGGGAAGAGAAAGCCCGAGTTCCTAGCGTTTGCAGGTTTTCATGGTGTAACTACTCCCTCCGAGTCCTGTTTCAGGCTCCCAGCAGAGCGGCTGGCTGGCCGCATGCGGGAGAACGTAACAGTATGTGGCTCCATCCGCTGGTACTAACTGGCTCCAGCGTGCCGCTCACTGGGCCTGTTATTGTTAAATATGTCAGTGGTTAAAGAAGATACCCATTATAATTTGTTTTAAATATTTTCATATTGAGGTCAAGATTCCCCTACAGCTTTTGATTATCTACATGTAAAATGATTGATTTATATATAATACATCTCAAGTTTTAAGTCAAACATGCCTCTGGGTCATCCTGTTTTCTGGTTCTCATTTACCCTGAAGTAGCTTCAGCATTCTCCTCCAGGCCCTTGCAGACACTCTAGCCCCTGCGTTTGATCTGTCTGCCGCCCACAGGTTCCCTGCCCTCCCCGTATCCATTCCCAGATCTGATGCCTCACCCGTATTCTCTCAGGACTCTGGCGCTCAGCTCTCTCTCTACCCCGAGTCCTGTCACTGACCTGCAGTGGTTTTCCCAGCCAGCACCCTGTCTCTCACGGCTCATTGCCCAGCTAGGAGAGCTGGATGTCCTCCAGCTCTCAAACCTTGAACTCCAGCCTCACACCCTAAGCCCATCATTGCCCACCTCACCAGCGAACTCCTCTTTACACATGACATTTACATCTCACTAACATCTGCCAACTCCCCAAACCTATCAGCCACGCCCCTGCCCTCAACCCTCTCCCTGTTCAACTTAGACTCTGGCATCACTTTGTCAATACCCTAATTCCTTCTACCACGCCAGCCAGTATTTACTTGTACACCCACTGGTAAGGTGAATGTTGCCACCACAGATGCATGATCTCCGAACCCAGCTGCAGCCCTGCCCTGCATGCGTCTCTGTGTCACGGAGGACCCTAGTCTTTCTTACCATGTTCCACCATTCTTCTCCAATCTCCTGCTTCACTTTCAGCAAAAGACATTATGTCTGCATCACAGGAAAATATAATATAGAGAGCACTCTATTCATAACATAATTTCTCATAGGTTCATTTAACGTACACAATAACAGCACAACAAGGTAGGCAGGGAAAATGTTGTTATTCCCATTTTACAAATTAAGAAACTAAGGTTCAGAGAAGATTCATGTCAACATCAGATAGTTATTAACAGAGCCTGGGTAGGATCCCAGGTCTCCCAATTTCAAGAATCCCAGGTCAAGCAGTGACACAGATGATTTGCCCACAGGCACCCATGAGGTCTTGACACCCAGGATGAGCATCCATGTCTGTGGGCACATTCCAAAGTCTTCAGCCACCTCCAGAATGTGCTGCCTTCTCAAAAACTGCTTTATTGCTCTCAAAGCACCTTAAATTCAGGGCGCCTGGGGGGCTCAGTCGGTTGAGTGTCTGACTTCGGCTCACGTCATGATCTCACGGTTTGTGGGTTCGAGCCCCGCGTCGGGCTCTGTGCTGACAGTTAGCGCAGAGCCTGGAGCCTGTTTCCGAGACTGTGACTCCCTCTCTGTCTGACCCTCCCCTGCTTATGCTGTCTCTCTCTCTCTCTTTCTCAGAAATTTTTTTAAAAAATTAAAACATGAAAAAACACACCTGAAATTCATGTATTCTTTGTTTAAAAATAAAATAATAGGATGATCTTGAAAACAGTTTTATTTTTCTTTCTTTTGTGAGTTGTTACCACCAATAATTGTTTCCTCATGTTTGGGTTTATCTGATAGAGAGTTCTCAGAGCCTTGGCTGAAACAAGTTCATTTACTCTCACCTTTTGTCATAACTCCACAAACTCTGGAAACAACACTTGTGATGAGATGGAACTAAACCAGGGCTCTGATCTGGAAATGTCATCCCACGAAGCCCACATGCTTGCCTGTTGGCCTGGCCTACAAAGGTGTCATGGAGAATTCACTGGGTGAGTCCACGCAGACTTACCAGCTGATTTTTTAAATTTATTTTTTAAAGTTTACTTATTTATTTTGAGAGAGAGAGAGAGAGAATCCCAAGCAAACTCCACACTGTCAATGTAGAGTCTACCTCAGCACCTGTGCTTACGACTGTGAGACCATGCCCAAGCCGAAATTAAGAGTTAGACGCTAAACCAATTGAGCCACCCAGGCACCCCTATTTTTATTTTTTTAAGTTCTATTTATTTATTTTGAGACCAGCCAATTTTCCATAAACACACAGTATAAGTAAAAGCCACTTCCATTGGTATTGGGGGCCATAGTGAATCACTTGTTGTAATTCCAGACAGGTAGGAGTCTCGGATCTTTCCTGGAACTTGCAGTGAAGTATGAAAACCAAAGAGATTTTGTCCGTTGATAAACAAGGACCACCCTGTCCCCCTTGTTCTGCCGATATCTTGCTTTATTCATGCTGTACCTGCATCTTTGTACATGGTTGTACATAGAGGCAGCCGTGCAAAAGAGTTACTGACCTCCCTTGCCATCTGGTACAGCCTGAATATCTGCCTCTCACCTTGGGGATATACTGCTCCTCAGCCTGCCTTCAATGGACTAGACTGAAACCCGCCCGTCAGAACTGCTGTGTATGGGGTACACCAGAACCACTGGACTGGGAGATGGGTGACTTGGCTTCTGTGAACTTGGATAAGACACACGTCTTCTTGATCTTGTTCCTCCTCTCTCAGACAAGAGGTTTGCTATGGCCAAAGCTAAATTAGCAACGCTGTAAAGACTGCTTATGCTGTCACCACAAAGAGAACTTGCAGGGAAGAACCCAGAAAGTGCTGAAGGAAGACAGAGGAGTCCCCTTCAAGTTAGATTGACTTAGGGACTCACAATAAGTTTGCCACTGGACAATGTTTCCTGAAAGTGCCAGAGGAGATGGAAGGTGAAGAGCAGCAATATGCCGGGCCATGAGGGGCAAACCAAAAGAAGGGAAAGCCCAGGCCTGTTCCATGGGTGAATCAGCAGACAGCACACAGCTGTAGAATTATTGATTCATGCGTGTCGTAAGCTGTTTTTATGGACATAATTGGGGAGGAGTGTAACAGGATGTTGCGGGCCCATTGGGACCTTGAAGGCAATGCAGGGCACTCTTGGTGGATCTGAGAACAGTGATTTAACAAGGATATTTCCCAGTCCCTGCCCTCAGCAGCCCATAGTGACCATGCCATCCCCACCCTGTGGGAAGAACACAGGGTCGTTACATACATTAAATGAAATTATCCTACATAAAGCACAAGCATGTAACTTTCAATAAAGGGTAGCAACTATTAATGTTCTGTGGATTACCCCAAAGGTGAAGCAAAGTAAAGCCTTCCTAGTAGCTCCAAGTTGCACTCAAGTTCAATATATTCAGACATGTGAAGACAAAAATGAACCTTCCTCTCTCCATTGCTGCCCCTGAGCTTGGACCAATAGCTAATGCCTTCAGACCTGTCCAACTACAGAGGGGGCACTCAGGGCCTGTGGGGAACGATGCAACAGTACTGGGAAACCACTGCCACACAGGCTAAGAGCACTGGATGAAGTCATTTAGACCTAGGTTAAAATCCTGGCTTGCCATTTACTATCTGCCATTACCAGAACCCAGATATGGACCCACAAACACATGACCAACTAACCTTTGACAAAGCAGGAAGGAATATCCAATGGAAAAAAGACAGCCTCTTTAGCAAATGGTGCTGGGAGAACTGGACAGTGACATGCAGAAAAATGAAACTAGACAACTTTCTTACACCATACACAAAAATAAACTCAGAATGAATGAAAGACCTAAATGTGAGACAGGAAGCCATCAAAACCCTAGGGGAGAAAGTAGGCAACAACCTGTTTGACCTCAGCCACAGCAATTTCTTGCTTGACACATCTCCAAAGGCAAGGGAATTAAAAGCAAAAATGAACTATTGGGACATCATCAAGATAAAAAGCTTCTGACTGCAAAGGAAACAATAAAATTAAAAGGCAAAAAACAGAATGGAAAAAGATATTTGCAAATGACATAAAGGGTTAGTATCCAAAATCTATAAAGAACTTACCAAACTCAACACCCAGAAAACAAATAATCCAGTGAAGAATGGACAGAAGACATGGATAGACACTTCTCCAAAGAAGACATCCAGATGGCCAACAGCCCAATGAAAAGATGTTCAACATCACTCATCATCAGGGAAATACATATGAAAACCACACTGAGATACCACCTCACACCGGTCAGATTGGCTAAAATGAACAGTTCGGGAAACTACAGATGTTGGCGAGGATGTGGGGAAATGAGAACCCTCTTGCACTGTTGGTTGCAAACTGGTGCAGCCGGTCTGGAAAACAGTGTGGAGGTTCCTCAAAAAATTAAAAATAGAGGTGCCCTATGACCCAGCAATAGCACTACTAGAAATTTATCCAAAGGATATGGGAGTGCTGATACATAGGGACACATGTACCTGAATGTTCATAGCAGCACTATCAACAATAGCCAAATTATGGAAAGAGCCTAAATGTCCATCAACTGAGGAATGGATAAAGAAGATGTGTTTTATATTTACAATGGAATACTACTCAGTGATGAGGAAGAATGAGGTCATGCCATTTGCAGCAATGTGGATGGAACTGGAAGGTATTATGCTGAGTGAAATAAGTCAGAGAAAGACAGATACCGTGTTTTCACTCATGTGGGACCTGAGAAACTTAGTAGAAGACCATGGGGGGAGGGAAGGGGAAAAATAGTTACAAACAGAAAAGGAGGGAGGCAAACCATAGGAGACTCTTAAATATAGAGGACAAACTTAGGGTAGATGGGGGGTGGAGAGGAGAAAATGGGTGATGGGAATTGAGGAGGGCACTTGGTGGGATGAGCACTGGGTGTTGTATGTAAGTGATGAACCACGAGAATCTTCCCCAAAAACTGAGAGCACACTTTACATACTGTATGTTAGCCAATTTGACAATAAATTACATTTAAAATACATTTCACAAATTTAGAGAAAGGATTTGTTGATTTCTTGCTCAAGGAGTATGAGTCTGATAAACCATATTGACCCTACAGTCACAGATAACTCCCAGAGTACAAGAAAAGAGGTCGGATGCATTAAATTCATGTGGCTGCAGAAGTTAGTTCTCCTCTGATTTGAAAAGAGATCTGTGTAAAAAGGTGGAAGGAGAAAATGACCCATGGTGAGACCATGACTTAAAGCAGCAAGCACATCAGCATCTGAGGATGATGGAATGAATAAGGAAAGGCAGGAGCACTTTATTTAAAAAAAATTTTTTTTTATGTTTTATTTATTTCTAGGAGAGAGAGAGAGACAGCATGAGCAGGGGAGGGTCAGAGAGAGAGGGAGTCACAGACTGAAACAGGCTCCAGGCTCTGAGCTGGCAGTCAGCACAGAGCCCGACACGGGGGCCCGAACCCGTGAACCACGAGATCATGACCTGAGCAAAAGTCAGACGCTTACCCCACTAAGCCGCCCAGGTGCCCCAAGGCAGGAGCACTTTAAAGCCATATTTGAGGGCACCTGGGTGGCTCAGTTGGTTAAGTCTCTGATTCTTGATTTTGGCTCAGGTCATGATCTCACATGTGGTACATGGGTTCGAGACCCACATTGGGCTTCACACTGACAGCAGAGCCTGCTTGGGATTCTGTCTTCCCCTCCTGCTCTCACTCTCTTTCAAAATAAATAAATAAACTTTAAAAATATTTTTAAAATAAATAAAACCGGGGCGCCTGGGTGGCTTAGTCGGTTAAGCGTCCGACTTTCACTTAGGTCATGATCTCTCGGTTCGTGGGTTTGAGCCCCACGTCGGGCTCTGTGCTGACAGCTCAGAGCCTGGGGCCTGTTTCAGAGTCTGTGACTCCCTCTCTCTCTGACCCTCCCCTGCTCACGCTGTCTCTCTCTCTCTCTCTCTCCTAGAAATAAATTTTTAAAAATATTAAAATAAATAAAATCATGTTTTTAGAATGTCATTTTTATTATTTATTTTTAAAATTTATATCCAAGTTAGTTAGCATATAGTGCAATAATGATTTCAGAAGTAGAATCCAGTGACTCATCCCATATATATAATATCCAGTGCTCATCCCAACAAGTGTCTTCCTTAATGGCCCTTAGCCATTTAGCCGATCCCTCCCACAACCCTTCCAGCAACCCTTAGTTTGTTCTCTATATTTAAGAGTCTCTTGTGTGTTTTGTCCCCCTCCCTGTCTTTAGATTTTTTTTTGCTTCCCTTCCCATATGTTCATCTGTTCTGTATCTTAAATTCCATGAGTGAAGTCATATATTTGTCTTTCTCTGCCTATTTTCACTTAGCATAGTACATTCTAGTCCTATTCACATTGTTGCAAATGACAAGATTTTATTTTTTCATTACTGAATAATACTCCATTGCATATATATATATATACACCACATCTTCCTCATCCATTCATCTGTCGATGGACATTTGGGCTCTTTCCCTACTTTGGCTATTGTCAATATTGGGGCTATAACCATTGGGGTACGTGTGCCCCTTCAAAACAGCACACCTGTATCCCTTGAATAAATATCTATTAGTGCAATTGCTGGGTCATAGGGTTGTTCCATTTTTAATTTTTTGAGGAACCTCCATACTGTTTGCCAGAGTGCTGCGCCAGTTTGCATTCCCACTAGCAGTGCGAAAGGGATCCTCTTTCTCCACATCCTCAACAGCATCTGTTGTTGCCTGAGTTGTGAATGTTAGCCATTCTGACAGGTGTAAGGTGGTATCTCAGTGTGGTTTTGATTTGTATTTCCCTGATGATGAGTGATGTTGAGCATTTTTTCATGTGTCTGTTAGCACACTGGATGTCTTCTTTGGAGAAGTGTTTATCCATGTCTTCTGTCCATTTCTTCACTGGAAGAAATTTGTTTTTTGGGTGTTGAGTTTGATTAAGTTCTTTATAGATTTTGGATACTAACCCTTTATCTGATATGTCATTTGCAAATATCTTCCCCCATTTCATCAGTTGCCTTTTAATTTTGTTGATTGTTTCCTTTGCAGCGGAGACTTTGTCTTGATGAGGTCCCAATAGTTCATTTTCGCTTTTGTTTCCCTTGCCTCAGGAGATGTATTTTTTTTTAATGTTTTATTTATTTCTAGGAGAGAGAGAGAGAGAGACAGCGTGAGCAGGGGAGGGTCAGAGAGAGAGGGAGATACAGATTCTGAAATAGGCTCCAGGCTCTGAGCTGGCAGTCAGCACAGAGCCCGACACGGGGCTCGAACCCACCAACCACGAGATCATGACCTAAGCGAAAGTCAGATGCTTAACCGACTAAGCCACCCAGGCGCCCCTGCCTCAGGAGATGTATTAAGAAGTTGCTGCGGCTGAGGTCAGAGAGGTTTTTACCTGCTTTCTCCTCGATTTTGATGGCTTCCTGTCTTATGTTTAGGTATTTCACCCATTTTGAGTTTATTTTTGTGTGTGGTGTAAGAAAGTGGCCCAGGTTCATTCTTCTGCATGTCGCTGTCCAGTTCTCTCAGCACCATTTGCTGAAGAGACGGTCTCTATTCCATTGGATATTCTTTCCTGCTTTGTCAAAGATTAGTTGGCCATACATTTGTGGGTCCATTTCTGGGTTCTCTATTCTGTTCCATTGATCTGAGTGTTTGTTTTTGTGCCAGCACCATACTGTCTTGATGATTACAGCTCTGTAATACAGCTTGAAGTCTGGGATTGTGATGCCCCCAGCTCTGGTTTTCTTTTTCAGGATTGCTTTGGCTATTCAGGGTCTTTTCTGGTTCCATGCAAATTTTAGGATTGTCTGTTCTAGGTCTGTGGAGAATGCTGGTGTTTTTTTTGTTGGTTTTTTTTTTTTTTTTTTTTGGATAGGGATTATATTTAATATGTAGATTTCTTTGGGTAGTATTGACATTTTAACAATATTTGTTCTTCCAATCCACGAACATAGAATATTTTTCCATTTTTTGGTGTGTCTTCTTCAGTTTATTTCATAAACTTTCTATAGGTTTCAGTGTATAGATTTTTTGCCTCTTTGGTTAGGTTTATTCCTAGGTATTTTATGGGTTTTGGTGCAATTGTAAATGGGATCAATTCCTTTATTTCTCTTTCTGCTTCATTATTGGTGTATATGAATGCAATTTCCAATTTCTGTGCATTGATTTTATATCCTGCAACTTTGCTGAATTCATGGATCAGTTCTAGCAGTTTTTTTGGTGGAATCTTTTGGGTTTTCCATATAGACTATCATGTCATCTGCGAAGAGTGAAAGTTCAACTTTCTCCTAGAAAGCCATGTTTGACTTCAATATTCATAAGTAGGGAAACTTGTGAGGTAACTAACTGTAGGAGTATTTCCATTGTAGACATAAAAAAGAATGAAGCACACATCTCCATGAGCTGATATAAAAAGGGTATAAAAATTCAGTTCCACAGTTTTTAAAAAAAGCAAGGCATAAAAGTATGTGTATAGTAATCTCACTTTAAAAAGTAGATCCATATGTGTGCATATATACATAGAGGGCATGTGCATAATATATACTTAGACACGTTTGTCTACGTATATGCATGGAACATTTCTGGAGAGTATGTAAAATTTGTCTCAAGTTCCACGGAGGGAAAGGACTGGGGACTGGGATGCAAGTGAGAACTGTTTATTGTAGCATAAAGTTTATACATCTTTACTACATGCACATACAACTTTTCAATTAAAACTGTATTTTTTTCATTAAACTGTGCTTGGGGCAGGATCGCCAGTGCTGAGAGGGGCCCACTGCTTCGAGCCGCTGTGCGGTCAGCATTTAACACCCACCTCAACAACATTGCTTCCTGCGCCCTGTGCATCTGCAAGCCGTCTTCCTTCTAGCCATCTTCCACACCAACTCCAGTGTTCTCTTTCAAAAAGTAGATGTACCTGAGCCAAGGAATGCTTACTGCCTCCTGTTTCCTACAAGGTACAATCTGATCTGCTCAGTGGGGCATTAGTGGGGAGTGATACTGCGCCTGGTACAGTATCATTCCTGGGCCTTCCGGAAGTCCTCTGCTTCTCTCTCTTTCCCGCTGCCACTGGCCTAGAACAAGCTTATCATGTCCTTGGTGTGCCCTGCCAGCACCCTGACCGATATTCGTTTCTCCAGGTTTTCTCCATCCCGTCTGTTCTCCATACACTACATTCTTCAGTGTGCACATAATACCCTATTGCTTCTTATGACCAACCCTTTTTTTTTTTTTTACAAATAGTTTATTGTCAAGTTGCTTTCCACATAACACCCAGTGCTCATCCCCACAAGTGCCCTCCTCCATGCCCATCCCCCTCCCCCCCACATCCATCAGTCCTCAGTTTTTGTCAGCATTCAAGAGTCTCTCATGGTTTGCCTCTCTCCCTTTCCCCCACCATTTCCGCCCTTCTTCTCCCCCTTGTTCCTCCCTTTAAAACTACTTACTCACTAGGGGCACCTGGGTGGCTCAGTAAGGAGTGCATGCAACTCTTAACGTTGGGGTTATGAGTAGCCCCATGTTGGATGTAGAAATTACTAAATAAATTAAAAAATAGACTGATAGATAAATAAACTTTAAAAAGAAAAAGAAAGCTGCCCACTGATCTTAAGTTAAAATCCCAGCTCCTTAGCCGGCCCAGTGCCATCTCTCCCCAGTTCTTTCCTCTGATTAGACTGGATTTCCACCAGCTACTATACACTGCTCAGTTCCTTGAAGATGCCATTCGCTCTTTAATCGGAGTCTTTGCACATGTTATTTTGGGTCTTAAGAAACTCTTCTACTCTCTTCTTCATGGTCTTCCACCCCCACCTGGCTCACTCCTTCAGCCTGAAGGGTCATAAAAATAATGTCATGAGAGGGGTGCCTGGGTGGCTCAGTCAATTAAACATCTGAGTTCAGCTCAGGCCATGATCTTGCAGTTCGTGAGTTTAAGCCCTGCATCGGACTCTGTGCTGACAGCTCAGAACCTGGAGCCTGCTTCCTTCAGCCTGTGTCTCCCCACCCCCCCATCTCTGCCCGTCCCCTGATCACACTCTGTCTCTCTCTCTCTCTCTTAAAAATAAATAGGGGCGCCTGGGTGGCTTAGTCGGTTAAGCGTCCGACTTTCGCTTAGGTCATGATCTCGCGGTTCGTGGGTTCGAGCCCCGCGTCGGGCTCTGTGCTGACTGCCAGCTCAGAGCCTGGAGCCTGTTTCAGTCTGTGACTCCCTCTCTCTCTGACCCTCCCCTGCTCACGCTGTCTCTCTCTCTCTGCTAGAAATAAATAAAATAAATAAATAAATATATATATAAATAAATAAATATATAAATAAATAAATAAATAAACAAACATTGGTGTGCCTGGGTGGGTCAGTTGGTTGAGTGTCTGACTTAGGCTCAGGTCATGATCTCGTGGTTCATGGCTTCATGCTGCACATCGGGCTCTGTGCTGACAGCTCAGAGCCTGGAGCTGCTTCGGATTCTGTGTCTCCCTCTCTCCCTACCCCCCCACCGCCCCCTGCCATGCTCTGTCACTTGTTCTTCCTCTCTCAAAAATAAACATTAAAAAAATTTTTTTAAATAAATAAACATTTTAAAAAAGCATGCAATGAGAAAATCATAAATGAAGGAAGAAAGAACAAGTCTCCAGTTTGAGGAGGAACCCTGTAGGAATTCAGCTGTCAGACAGAGCTGTATGAGTAAGGCCCATCGAGGAAAGAAAGGGCTGGGCAGTCTCGAGAACGGAAAGTAGAAGAGTCCACCTGGTGAGTCAAGCGGAGAGGACTGTGATTGGGTGGCAGAGGAGAATGGCTAGAGAAAGGAAAGACCTTGAAAGCCAAGATAAGGAGTTTGGTCTTCATTTTTTTTTTTTTTAATGTTTTATTTATTTCTGAGAAAGAGAGAGACAGAGACAGCATGAGCAGGGAAGGGTCAGAGAGAGAGGGAGACACAGAATCTGAAGCAGCTCCAGGCTCTGAGCTGTCAGCACAGAGCCTAATGCAGGGCTTGAACCTATGAACCGTGAGATCATGACCTGAGCTGAAGTCGGACGCTTAATCGACTGAGCCAACCAGGTGCCCCTGGTCTTCATTTTTTAAACAGTGGGAAAACTTGAACCATTTTTAAACTGGCGAGTGACAACCTCCAGTATTTATTTTAGAAAGATGTAAACAACAGAGCTCAGAAGAATGAAGTCAGACCGATGGGCGATCTTAGGGAAAGAGAATGAGAGCCTGGCCCAAGGCAACAGCAGGTGGAACTGGCAGGAAGAGATGGACTTGAAAGGAGATGTGGCGATACCTCCTGGGGTTGATCACCAAGTGAAGGAGAGGAGAGTCAAAGGAATCAGAAAGGACTCACCATGCTAGTCAGAATAACTGGGGATATGGCAAGGTCATTGGCCGAGATAGGAATCACAAAAAAGGGAGAGGGCTTGGGGGAAGATAATGAATTAGGTCTGGAATAGGCCAGCTTTTGAGTGGGAGATCAGGAGCCCATGTCCATAATTGAAATCAGACACAGTTCAGGATACAGCATGCTGGGTTGGCTTAATCTTTTCTCATGTGGCATGTTTCCATGACTCCTATTTTCCATATCCCAACAAAGTCATGTGAATTGTTTTCTTTGCATGCAAAAAAAGAAGAAAAAAAAAGAATTGTAAAAGTACAGGGAGAGAGGAGATGAGGTCTGTGAGTAGAAGACCTGTTGTTACAGGGCCAAAATCTAGAAAATGGCTTTTCTCTTTAAACCTATTACTTAAACAGCACACTACTGCTTCTCTTCAAGTCCCTACTCTGCTATGGTGAGCAGCCTGGGGCAACTTTGCCTCTACTCTGCCCTCAGCCCTTGGGACACTTTCAAGTCCACAATGCAAATATTTTTCATAGTTACGCAGTTTTTAAACTCTTCTGTTTTTGAACTCTTCAAAGGTGTGTATCTTGTCTCCCTAACTAAACTCTTAATTCTTAAGAAGCCAAATTTATGCCAGACATTTAGTTTTTTACTGCCACAGAGCAGTAAATATTAAGTTTTCAAAAAACACAAAGTGGATTGAAATTGATGCTGAATTCATTTGGGGAAGAAAGGAGAAATGATAGTAACCACCTTGAAACGACAGAGTACAGCAAGAGATAATATGTTGGTTAGAGGCATGAGGTGGTGTCAGTTCCTAACATATAAAGGAATCTAGTCTAACATAAAAGGAATGCTTTCTGGGGCACCTGGGTGGCTCAGTCGGTTAAGCATCTAACTTCGGCTCAGGTCACCATCTCGCATCTGTGAGTTCGAGCTCTACATCAGGCTCTGTGCTATCAGCTCAGAGCCTGGATCTCTGCCCCTCCCCCACTCATGCTTTGTCTCTGTTTCAAAAATGAATAATTGTTAAAAATTTTTTTAAAAAGGAATGCTTTCTCCCTTTTCTAATAATAATGACTTCGCATTCTAAATATGCTCTAAAGGAAGAGGAGAATACTGGTAATTGTCAAGTAAGTCACCTTCTCACCTAGACAAAAAAATATGTTTTTGAGGGACTAGCTTTTGTTTATAAGCAGAATTGATAAAATAAAATGCAGAACTTGTCCTTTGTAATTCATTTTATTGAGTTCTAAATAGTACAAGCCTGAAGGGTAAGTCTTTCACTTCCTTTCCATTCTTCCTTCTAGTTAGAGGTCTAGTTGTGTGGCCATTGTGATTGGGCAACTTTTCTTTTAACATTTTATTTTATTTTATTTTTGAGAGAGAGAGGTGTGAGTAAGGGAGAGGGGCAGAAGGAGAGAGGGAGTAAGTTAGAGAGAAAGAGAGACAGAGAGAGAGAATGAATATCTTAAGCAGGCTCCATGCTCGCCATGGAGCCTGACATGAGGCTGAATCCCACGGTCCTGGGATCATGACCTGAACTGAAATCAAGAGTTGGACACTCAACCGACTGAGCCACCCAAGTGCCCTGATAATTGGGCAACTTAAAAGAAGGGTATTCCTGACTTAGCTCACGACATCATTCCCTGGGCAGAAGAAGTAGGACAACCTCAAGTATTTGCCATGATGGAGGCAGATGTATGTGGGGGAGGTGGGGAGAATGTTGTGTTGCTAACTGACAAGTACCAATAGGCCTGTCCCAACAACAGCTTCCACCAATCTACCATCAATTTCACTGTTTAATATGGAACCCCCCCATTAGGATCACCCATCAGCATATACAGAGCCTTTGGAAGAATGAGACCTACAACTCACAGCTTTCAACAGGGAGTGCAGTTAGGAGTAGGAAAGGAAGTGGTTCAAAAGTGGATCTGAGACTACTCTTGGGATCAGCATGAAGCATGACTCTGAAGCTTGGCAAAGACAACGGGGAAAAGACACTCAAGTGATTGCTTCACAGTCTTGGCAAGGGCTCCATTCCCACTCCTTTAAGAGGACGCCTTTCCCCTTCTGAGATTCCCCCAGGCACCAGGTAAACAGGTAGAAAATCTCCTTCTAAGCCCTGCTGGCAGCAACGTCTGTTGGCTCTGTGTCGCATTCCTTTCCAGACTTCACAGGCCTCAGGTTACAAAGGTCTCATTGCACAATTCCTTCGGAGAGCGGGCATGGAGGCTGGGCTGGGATAAAGGAGAGTCCTTTATGTGTCAGAGATCCTGGCGTGGCCAGATGCCAAGGCAGCCCAGGTGGTGGCAGCAAGAGAAAGAATCAAGTGCCTTGATCTCTGGCAAAGTAGCTTTCTTTGCTTGCTTTTTTTTTTTTCCTCCCAAAGCTGTTAAATAAAACTTACCAGGATGCATCTTCTTGAGTAATTTGAAACATTTCAAAAGTTCACTTGGCATACCTATGCTTTAGTTTACTGGAGAGATGAGAATGCAAAACCCACAACGAAGAATCTGAAACTAAAGCTCTTTTTATCCCTCCATTTTTCACAATCAGCTTTCTCGTGAAGTTTTATGCTGTGTAGTATGTGCAAAATTACTCAATATATTACACAACCTTTGAAATTAATATGGAAGCTGAAAGACATCACCATAGCCCATTTAAGCCTTATGCCATGATGGAATGTTCTTTTCTATTGGTGATAATTTAATAATTCTCTTTTATTAAAGATAATCTGCATGGATAGCTAGAACCATATGGAAGTTCCTTATGGGACATACATGTTTCCGTTGGTTAAAAAACAATCTAGCAGCCTAGAAAATATTCATCAGATCTTTGGCACTGATGACTATGAAAGTGAGATCTGTATTTATATTTAGCAAATCTTCATTTCATTTTCTTTAAGATTTTGGGACTTTAGACAAATATTAATGTATTTGCAATGAGTTGAATTGGAAAAAGTTCTGAGTATCTGTATCCAGGGAGTGCTGGGATCAGACTAGATGCAAGACATATACAGCTCTACATAAAACAAACTCTGGACAAATCTAAGGAAGCTTATAAGTTATCAAGATAATTCCAAATATTAATTCATAGGAAAAGTCAGGAAAACCTCATAAAAGAGGTACATTAGGTAGTAAGGATAGGTCAGTTACCACAGATAGAGTAATAGCCACACACCTCCCAGAGGAAGTATTCACTCATACATACATCTATGGAGTATACATATCTATGATATATATCACAGAGTATACACACACATACACATAAACAAAGTGATCTAGCTAAACTGGAAAAGGCAAAGCCACAGAAAGTCTGCATATTTATCAAAAAGCAAAAAGGTTATTAATGCTATAAATGCCTTTTTTTTTCTTTTTTTTTTTTTCAGTAAACTACTTCTAATCAGGCCTCAAGGTAGAATAACCTGTCAGTTTCCCTGGATATATTTTAATTGCTATCTCAGCCTTTTGGGTGGGGCCTTGGATACCTTTTCTTGACCTTGACCAAAGCTTGTTCTATTTGGAGCTGTAAAGGCTAGGAGAGCTTTGGTGACGAGTGCCACATACATAGAGTACTTGAATTTACTAACAACCACTCCAAGGGGATAAACCGATATTTCCTTTCTTAGGATATTCTAAAATAGGTCAGATATGAACCAGTTCATTCCTTCAGCGTGAAGTGGGGGCAGGGAAGATTGAACACCAGGGTGAGAGTGAGAAGGCTTAAGCTCTGTGTCCCACGCGAGTACTAACCAGCTTAACGGCCTGAGTCAAGACACAAACTCTTTTTGCTGGATCCCTCTTCTAGAAATGAGGACGTTGGAATATACGATCTCTTAGCTTCCCTCCAACTCTAAACTTCCATGGTATGTGACTAACACAATGATCAGAGAACATTATAGTCAAGGAATATAAATGTAGACGAGTTAGGACATTGTGTTCTTCAGATATTATTTTAGGTTAAACCTAAACTTAGTTTTCAATAACTGTGAATGAAGTCTAAATGTTGGACTGATGAAGATTTAATTTTCAAGGACCTAAGAAGTTGGATCATAATGTAATTGTGAAAACCATGGTGGCTTCTCTATAGGGAAGCTGAATATATACTAGAGTTAATGTACAAGTACAATCCTGGACCTCTGGATTTATTGACGTGTTTGGGGGTTATTATTACTTTTATAGTGTAGAGAGTATTGGTCTTACTGCTGAGATATATTTATTCCTGATGAGTTGGAGATCACAGTGTGTTAACATTGTGTCTGTGGTTAGAGAGTGAGTCTCCCCTCCCCTGGTCTATTGCTGTTGGGGTCCCCTGTGGGTAAGTAATCTTCCTGTCAGAACACTGGACTGCTGCTTCCACTGAGGGAATGTGGCAATAAACTTACTTAGCTCCTGTGGGCAGATCTCAGCGTGCCTGCCTGAACAGCCCTGTGCTCGGCTCCGGGGTCGCCGTGTGCTGAGACACGGAGGGAGGCCAGTGGAGATGAGTCAGGACCTGGCACTCACCCCGTGCTCCGCCCTACTGGTAAACAGAGCAGCTGTTTGCCATCACTTGAGGCTCTCAGGGCCCCAAGACTCCAGGAAGAAACAAATACTTTAGAAGCCAAAACCCCAAGGCAAGGTAAAGAAAACAGAAATGTCTGCATCCCCAGCCATGATTTCACTGGCTGAGTTCTTTAGAGGGGGAGGAGCAGGAGATGGTTCCAGCTGAGCTCTTTTACCTGCTGCTCAACCGTAAGGCCCTTCTCTCTCGCTGTTTATAGGAGATGATAGCCTTTCGCCTTTTAAGCCTTGAAATTTTAAAACCAGACTTTAAAAATAAGCTTGGTTGCTAACCCATAATAAATTTATTTCTCCTCTTTTTATTATTTCTGTTTCTATCTTTATACTATCTATTAAAATACTTCTTCCAGTTCTTTCAGTTAACTTATTTTTTGTTAAGTTTTTTCTTCCCTTTCAATATCGGGAAGAAGCTATTAAAAGAACAAACATCACCAGGCAATAAATGTAAACTACTCTACAAAGCAATTTTACACTGACTTCTTGAGGTAACTGTTTCTTTTGCATTTTTGCCGTGGTTGCAGACACCAGTGAGGGGCTAACAGTCTTGGAAATATCCTCATCTGGCGTCATGACAATAGATAAGTCTGGCTATTGGGAGGACACACCAAAGCTCGCTTTCTGGTGGGGATGCCTTTGGCCTTTTTCTGATCGCCGGGAACCTTTACTGTAAAGTATGTGGTGCGTAGTCTCTATGTTTACCCTATTATGCCTAAGCCTGGAAACACACTCAGATATCTTGTGGTCCTCTCCTCTTATTTTTTAGATTCCAGCAATTTCTATTCTAAGCTTAGCAGCTGTTACATACCTGAACTGGAGGCATGGCTAGCTAATTCCTCCTAGCTCTGTCCGGTAGTGTCTCGTCTCTAATATGTCAATAGCTGAACGTCCCGTGACTTTCTTCTCAGTAGCCAGTTTTGAGCTTGGGCTGGATATTGTGATGTCACAGAGTAGAACCCTTGCCCTAGCTGAGGGCCTCTGGCTTCAGTATTCTGTCTTGCCCATGGCGGAAGGTTGGGAAGGTCAATCCCTTTTATTTGGTAACTGACCCATTGAGTTATAGTCTTACTGTGAACAGAGACCTTAAAGACCTTGTGACTAGATTCTAATCTAACTTACTTATTTTACAGATGAGGACATTTCGATTCTAGGTAGTTCCTGGCAGAGCTAAACCTAGAACCCAGCTGCTCTCAGGGTTAGCCCCCTGTCCTTCTGAACACATTGTACTCATGATGGGCTCTACTCTCTGGAGTTTATCAACATCATTGTTCTCTGGTAGGCAGCTCATTGGTTGATTCTTACCTGAATCCACCCATGACAAGAGACCATTCAGATAATGTGCATCATAGGAAGAGAACAGAGTCTCAGGAAAGATCATTAGTTTTTCCAAAAATCTATAGGTACCAGAAATAGCTAACTTTGGTTCCAGCCCTAGCTCAGAAATTCTGAGCCACCTGATCAATTCTACATTAACAAGTAATGTGTCTTCTGAGTAACTAATGTTTCCAATGAGATTTAATGATAAGGAAGAATCCTCAGCTCAGGATTAGTGTTGGCTGCAATGCCCTGCAAGGTTCTATTGTTTGTTGAGGAGAGAATGGGAAAGAATAGGCTTTCACTGGAATTTAACTCTCTCTCATATCCTCCACTTTTTCAAGATACTGTCCCCATATGGCATTAAAAAATTTCCTGCATTGCATGAGATGACTTGTACCTGTGAAGCCTGAGAATTGTACTTGCAAAATCTCTCAAGTGGGGAGCATATATTATATTTTTATAACACCAACAACTAACATTTGATATCATGTTTTAGCATTTACAAGCCATTTCCACATATTTCACTTAATCTTCACAGCTCAGTGAGGTAAACAGTATATTATTTTTAGTACAATTTTATGAGTGAGAAAATTATAGCTCAGAGAGAGGTTGTGACTTGCACAAGATCACAAAGCTAATTAAGTGGAAATGGTAACATCAACTACAAATCAGATCTTCCAACCAATCATTTTCCCTCTTGTAGACAGGCCTTCCCCAGGGTGGGAGGAATTGCCATGTGGTCCTGAAACACACTTGAAGGTAATTGCATTAAGCAACCTTTGGTTAACAAAGAAGAAATTATTTCTCTGGGTCATAAATACTGCTTTGCTAATCTCCTACATGTCTCAATAAAAACGGAGAGAAATGGTTAATGAACACAAATTTCAAACTTTAAAATAATCTAAGCATTGCCCTTCTACCTGACAGTTCCACATCTGAGAATTCTCCTAAGGGAATCATCATGGATATGAATAATATTTAGCTATAAGAGGTTCTTTGAAGCATTGTTTATAATAGAAAACAAATTAAAAGTTCAATATTAGAAAAGTAGTAAAATGGATTATGCTTAACTCAGGAAAATAATGTTGTAGGTGAAGTTTTCCAGAATTTTATTCATTCATGTGCTATCTTTGGAATATCACTATCTGCACTAATACCAACTGAATATCTTCTTTATTTTTAAATTTATCTTTCTTTTCAAATTTTTGGGGTGCCTGGGTGGCTCAGTTGGCTGAAGCGTCTGACTTCAGCTCAGGACATGATCTCATGGTCCATGAGTTCGAGCCCCACATCAGGTTCTGTGCTGACAGCTCAGATCCTGGAGCCTGCCTCCAATTCTGTGTCTCCCTCTCTCTGCCCTTTCCCCAGCTCATGCTCGGTCTCAAAAATAAAAAACACTAAATTCTTTAAAAAATTTTTTATTTAAACTCTAGTTAGTTAACATACAGTACAGTATTGGTTTCAGAAGTAACATCTAGTGATTCATCACTTACATACAACACCCAGTGCTCATCATAACGAGTAATACCCATCACCAATCTAGCCCAGCCCCCTCCATCAACCCTCAGTTGTTCTCTATGGTTAAGAGTCTCATGTAGTTTGTTTCCCTCTCTTCTCTTTCCCACCTTCCCATGTGTTCATTGTTTTGTTTCTTAAATTCCAAATATGAGTGAAATTATCTGGTATTTGTCTTTCTCTGATTGACTTCTTTTGCTTTGCATAATACACTGTAGCTTGATCCATGTTATTGCAAATAGCAAGATTTCATTCTTTTTGATGGCTGAGTGATATTCCATTTTATATATGTACCATTTCTTCTTTATCCATTCTTTAGTCGATGGACATTTGGGCTCTCTCCATAGTTGTGCTCTCTCTATTGTTGATAATGCTGCTATACACATCAGAGTGCATGTACCCCTTTGAATCTGTATTTTTGTATCCTTTGGGCAAATACCTAGTAGTGCAATTGTTGGATCTTAGGGTAGCTCTATTTTTAACTTTTTGAGGAACCTCCATGCTGTTCTCCAGAATGACTGTACCCAATGCATTCCTACCACCAGTGCAGTAGGGTTCCCCTTTCTCTGCATCCTCACCAACACCTGTTTTTTCTTGTGTTGTTAATTTTAGCTATTCTGACAGTTGTGAGGTGGTATCTCATCGAGGTCTAGATTTGTATTTCCCTGATGATGAGTGATGTTGAGCATCTTTTCATGTGTCTGTTAGCACTCTGGATGTTATTGGAAAAGTGTCTTCTGCTCGTTTCTTTTTGTTGTTGTTGTTTAGTTTTTTTTGTTTTGTTTTGTTTTTTAACCTTCTCTTTTTCTTTATTTCAGAGCAAAATATTCAGTTTTTTTCTTTTTTTCTTTCATAGTTTATTGTCAAGTTGGTTTCCATATAACACCCAGTGCTCATCCCCACAAGTGCCCTCCTCCATGCCCATCACCCCCTTCCCCCCCCACCCCATCAGCCCTCAGTTTGTTCTCAGCATTCAAGAGTCTCTCATGGTTTGCCTCCCTCCCTCTCCCCAACTATCTTCCCCTTCTACTCCCCCATGGTCCTCCATTAAGTTTCTCCTAATCCACCTATAAGTGAAAACATATGGTATACGTCTGTCTCTGCCTGACTTATTTCGCTCAGCATAACATCCTCAAGTTCCATCCACATTGCTACAATGTGATGTATCACATTGATTGATTTGCAAATAATGAACCAGCCCCGTAACCCAGGAATGAATCCCACTTGATCATGGTGGATAATTCTTTATATGTGCTGTTGCATTCGATTTGAAAGTATCTTGCTGAGAAATTTTGCATTTGTATTCATCAAGGATATTGGCCTGTAGTTCTTTTTTTTTTTTTTTTTTTTTTTTGCTGGGTCTCTGTCTGGTTTGGGAATCAAAGTGATGCTGGCTTTGTAGAATGAGTCTGGAAGTTTTCTTTCCATTGCTATTTTTTGGAATAGCTTGAGAAGAATGGGTGTTAATTCTGTTTTAAATGTCTGGTAAAATTCCCCAGGGAAGCCATCTGGCCCAGGGCTTTTATTTTTTGGGAGATTTTTGATAACTGATTCAATTTCTTCACTAGTTATGGGTCTGTTCAGATTTTCTATCTCTTCCTGTGTGAATTTTGATAGTGTGTGTTTGCTTAGGAATTGTCCATTTCTTCTAAGTTGTCCAGTTTGTTGGCATATTATTTTTCATAGTATTCCCTGATAATTGCTTGTATTTCTGAGTGGTTGGTTGTAATAAGTCCATTTTCATTCATAATTTTTTATATTTGGGTGCTCTCTCTTTTCTTTTTGTGAAGCCTGGCTAGAGGTTTATAAATTTTGTTTATTTTTTCAAAAGCCCAATTCTTGGTTTCGTTGATCTGTTCAATTGTTTTTTGGATTTTATTGTTTATTTCTGCCCTGGTTTTTATTATTTCTCTTCTTCTGCTGGGTTTGGGGTGCTCTTGTTCCTCACCTTCTAGTTCCTTTTGGTGTACTCTTAGTTTCTGTATTTGCACTTTTTCTAATTTCTTGAAATAGGCCTGGAGAGCAATGTACTTTCCTCTTATGACTGCCTTTGCTGCATCCCGTAGAGTTTGGGTTGTTGTATTTTCATTTTCATTTGTTTCCATATATTTTAAAATTTCTTTTCTAATTGCCTGATTGGCCCATTCGTTCTTTAGTAGGATGTTCTTTAACCTCCATGTTTTTGGAGGTTTTCCAGACTTTTTCCTGTGGTAGTTTTCAAGTTTCATAACGTTGTGATCTCAAAGTGTGCATGGTATGATCTCCATTATTTTATATTTATTGAGGGTTGATTTATGACCCAGTTAGTGATCTATCTTGGAGAATGTGCCATGTGCACTTGAGAAGAATGTGAATTCCATAGCCTCAGGACGTAGAGTTCTGAATATATCTGTCAAATCCATCTGGTCCAATGTGTCATTCACATCCATTGTTTCTTTAGTGATTTTCTGTCTAGTTGATCTATCCATTGCTGTAAGTGGAGTATTAAAATCCCCTGCTATTAGCACATTCTTATCCATAAGATTGTTTTTGTTTGTGATTAATTGTTTTATGTATTTGGGTGCTCCCATAGGCAGTGTGTAGACATTTATAATTGTTAGCTCTTTATGATAGATAGACCCTGTACTTATTATATAATGCCCTCTTCCTCCCTTGTTACTACCTTTATTTTAAAGTCCAGTTTTTCTGATATAAGTATGGCTACTCCAGCTTTCTTTTGACTTCCTGTAGCATGATAGATATTTCCCCATCCCCTTACTTTCAATCTGAAGGTGTCCTCAGGTTTAAAATGAGTCTCTTGTAGCAGAAAATAGATGGATTTTGTTTTTTTATCCATTCTGCTACCCTATGTCTTTTGATTGGAGCATTTAGTTCATTTACATTCAGTGTTATTATTGAAAAATATGGGTTTAGTGTGATTTCTGTAGGATTCCTGCTTGTGGTGGTGTCTCTGGTACCTTGCGTTCCTTGCAACATTTCCCTCAGAGCGTCCCCCTCGGGATTTCTTGTAGCGCTGGCTTAGTGGTGATGAATTCTTTCAATTTTGTTTATTTGGGAAGAGTTTTATCTCCCCTTCTATTCTGAAGGACAGGCTTGCTGGATAGAGGATTCTTGGCTGCATATTTTTTCTGTTCATCACATTGAAGATCTCCTGCCATTCCTTTCTGGCCTGCCAAGTTTCAGTAGATAGGTCTGTCACTACTCTGATGGGTTTCCCTTTGTATGTTAGGGCCCTTTTCTCCCTAGCTGCTTTCAAAATTGACTCTTTGTCCTTATATTTTGCCAATTTCACTGTGATATGTCATGCAGAAGATTGATTCAAGTTACATCTGAAGTTGGTTCTCTGTGCCTCTTGGATTTCAACGTCTGTTTCCTTCCCCATATTGGGGAAGTTCTCAGCTATAATTTGTTCAAGTACCCCTTCAGCTCCTTTCCCTCTCTATTTCTCTTCTGAATTCCTATGATATGGATATTGTTCTGTTTGATTGTATCACTCAGTTCTCAAACTCTCCTTTTGTGTTCCTGGATCAGTTTGTCTCTCTTTTTCTTGGCTTCCTCTTTTTCTATAATTGTGTCTTCTAATTCACCTATTCTCCTCTCTGCCTCTTCAGTCTTTGCATTGGACGCCTCCATTTTATTATGCACCTCATTTATAGCATTTTTTAATTCATCAAAACTATTTTTAAGGTCCATAGTCTTTGTTGCAATAGCTTCTCTGATGTCTTCCATGCCTTTTTCAAGCCCAGCAATTAATTTTATGATTATTATTCTAAATTCTTGTTCAGTTATGTTGCTTATATCTGTTTTGAGCAGTTCTTTAGCTGTCATTTCTTCCTGGAATTTCTTTAGAGGAGAGTTCTTCTGTTTCGTCATTTTGGCTAGCTTTCTGTCTCTTGTTAGTTTTAAAAGCTGGTTATTTGCTCTCACCTGTGAGTACTGCCATATTAAAGAAGGCTCATTGACTGTCCAGAGCCTATCAGGAATTGTTCTTTGAATGGTCTCTTGGTCTCTCTTGTTGAGACGTTGGTTATTTTATTTCCCTGCTTGTAGTGGTATTTGGGACTCTCCACCATGTGTACTTTGGCTCACTTTTTGATGTAGCCCTGGAAAGGAAAACAGACAGACAAACACGCAGGGAACAATGGCATGCCACCACACAGACAAATCCAATAAACAAGCAAACTGAAAGGGAAAAAGGGAAAGAAAAAAAGAAGGAAAAAAAAAGACAGAGGACTGTCTGAAGCATAAAACCAGAATTCCCAGGGCCGCCTGGGTGGCTCAGTCAGTTAAGCATCCGACTTCGGCTCAGGTCATGATCTCACGGTTTGTGGGTTCGAGCCCCACGTCAGGCTCTGTGCTGACAGCTAGCTCAGAGCCTGTTTCAGATTCTGTGTCTCCCTCTCTCTCTGACCCTCCCCTTCTCATGCTGTCTCTCTCTCAGAAATAAATAAAACATTAAAAAAAACAAACCCAAAATTCCCAGCTACAAATAAAGAGCGGGGTGTATGCAGTGCTGTTGGAAAAGCATATACAAGGAGAGAAAGACAGGGATGAAGAGAAAGTGAAATTGGACAACGACCAGGCAGAGAGACTAAGAGGCTTAATTCAGAGAGAGAAAGAGGAGAATATGGTAGGAGGCAAGGAGAAAGAAATGAAGATAATATTACTCAGGGAAACTGTATAGTCTGATTACTCCAGAGAGAGAGAGAGAGAGAGAAAGAGAGAGAGAGAGAAAGGTAGCGGTGGAGGTGTAGAATATACATCCGGAGAATGGAGCAGATGTGACTGTTTAAGCAAGCCAGTGACCAGAGTGCCCAGTCCAGCAGGGGGGAGGTTTATGAATGAGATAAGGGAAAATATATCTTAATAGAAAGAATTATCTAGAATTAATCATGGCAGTGCATCCATGTTGGTCTTGCCCCAGCGTTGGTATAAAAGAAGAAAGAGAAAGCAGCTCTCTAGTGGGGATGGATGTGGTGTGATTTGGTGTAGGCAGGTCTTAGCCTCCACTGCGGTCCTGCGGGCCACTCCCTGAGGTCCCATCTTGGTGGCTGTGGGGAGAAAATGGCGGCGCCCCAGTCCCTTCTCAAACCGTGTTGCAAATCACTCTTTTGGGTCCAAACTCCCTGTGCCGTGGGCGTAGCCAAGGTGGGCCCTGTTCTGTGTTCCAAGCCCTGCCTCGTTTCCAGGTCTTAGTCTGCGTTCTTTATTGATACCGCCTGAAATGTAATCCCACAGGCCAGGCCCTTCCCAGCCGGGGATTGAGCCGGGAGAGCAGCGGAGCAGGTTCTCCTGGCACCACCTGGGACCGGGGCACCCAGCCCAAAGTCAGCACCACAGCTAGAAATAGCATCACTCTCCATCCCGAGCTGAGGTTTTCTCTTCTCCAGGGACAGTTCTGTGAGAAGTTTCAGCCGCTCTTTCTCTTCGCCTCGACTCTGCGGCTGCCCGCGAAGGAGGATCCCTCCCCGCCCTCCATGTCTCTACGTCCCGGCCTGTTTTTATCTCCCCCAGTTCACACTCACGCACCTATGAGGTTGTCTTCTTCGTGGACTCTGTCTCTTTTCCTCCCAGACTCCTGCAGTTCAGTGTCCTATGGCTCAGGCCTTCTGTTTGAGAGATGAGGGTGTGTTAAATGTTCAGAACTCCCTACTTCTCCGCCATCTTGCCCCCCCTCCCAAAAAAAACGTTCAGTTTTCTTTTCTGCTCATTTCTTAACTGGATTGTTATTTGGGTGTTTGGTTCGATAGCTTCTTTATAGATCTTGTATACTAACCCTTTATCAGATATGAAGTTTGCAAATATCCTCTCCCGTTCCACGGGCTGCCTTTCAGTTCTGCTGATTGTTTCCTTCACTGGGCAGAAGCTTTTTATCTTGATACAATCCCAGTAGTTCATTTTTGCTGTTGTCGCCCTTGCCTTCAGCAATGTGTTTGTTTAGTGAAGTTGCTGAGGCCACAGAGATTACTGCCTATGTTCTCCCCTAGCATTTTGATGGTTTCCTGTCTCATATTTAGGTCTTTCATCCATTTAAAATTTATTTTTGTGTAAAGTGTAAGGAAGTGTTCTAATTTCCTTCTTCTCTGCATGTTACTGTCCAGTTTTCCCAGCACTATTTGTTACTGTCTTTTTTTCTATTGGATATTCTTTGCTGCTTTCTTGAAGATTAGTTGAACGTATAGTTGGGGTCCATTTCTGGGTTTTCTATTCTGCTGATCTATGTGTCTGTTTTTGGGCTAGTACCATACTGCCTTGATGACTACAACTTTATAATATAGTTTGAAATCCAGAATCATGATGCCTCCCGTTTTATTTTTCTTTATCAGGATTACTTTGGCTATTTGGGGTCTTTTGTGGTTCCATACAAACTTTAGGATTGTTTTTTCTGGCTCTGTGAAAAGTGTTCTTGGTATTTTGATAGGGATCCCAAAAAATGTGTAGATTGCTTTGAGTAGTATAGACATTTTAACAATGTTTGTTCTTACAATCCATGATCATGGATGCTTTTCTATTTCTTTGTGTCCCCTTCAATTTCTTTCATAAGTGTTCTACTTAATATCTTCTTTAAATTAACTCTCACATTTTACTGAAATAAGAGAATTTAAAGGTAACTTTTTTATCACTACATAAGTAGAAATGTAGTATAATTACCTTAAGTGTCAGATAACCATAAAAACAAATAAAACAAAGTCAGGCCCTGGGCCAGTCCCACCCACCACTACACCCTCAGCACTCATGATCTGCCACAACAGAAAGGTGCATATGGTCCACAAATAGGACACCCCGGGAACACCTGGTTCTGGTGACCAGATTGCCGTTTTGGTTCCCACAGGGCATCTCCTACATAAGGCCACTCCTTTAAGACTGGAAGTTATAGCTGGACTACCTAATATAGAGAAACAAACACAGATTTGGGCAAAATGAGGAGAATGAAGAAAAACTTCCAAATTAAAGAATAAAACAAACCTCAGGAAAAGAACAGAACAAAGCGAAGATAAGCAATCTACCCAATACAGTTCTAAGTAATTGTCATGTTTACTTTATGAGCTCAGGAGAAGATTGGATGAACACAGTGCAAACTTCAATAAAGAGACAGAGTATAAGAAAGTATGAATCAGAGCTATAGGATACAATAACAGAAATCAACAATATACCAGGAGGAATAAACAGCAGAGTAAGTGATATAGAACAATGGATCAATAATCTTGAAGACTTAGTGGAAATCACCCAAACTGAAAAGACAAGAGAGAAAAGAGTTTTTAAAAGTGAAGATAGTTTAAGGGACCTCTAGGAAAACATCAAGCATACTAACATTTGTCTTTTAGGGGTCCCAGAGACAGAAGAGAGACAGAAAGGGGCAGAAGACATATTTGAAGAAATAATAGCTAAAAACTTCCCTAACTTGGCAAAGAAAACAGATACTCAGGTCCAGGAATAACAGAAAGTCCCAAACCAGATGAACACCAAGACAGATTATAATTAAAATGTCAAAAATTAAAGGCAAAGAGAGACTCTTAAAAGCAGCAAGAGAAGAGCAATTAGTTATATATAAGGGAACTGCTATAAGAGTATCATCTAATTTTTCAACAGAAACTTTACAGACCAGAAAGCAATGACATGATATATTCAAAGTGCTGAAAGGAAAAAAACCCACAACTAGGAATACTCGGCAAAGTTATTATTCAAAATTGAAGGGGAGATAAAGAGAGTTTCTTAGATAAGCAAAAGCTGAAGGAGTTAATCACTGCTAAACAGGTTTTATTGTAAGAAATATTAAAGAACTGGAAAAGAAAAGGCCAAAACTAGAATTAAGAATATACATGAAAAAAAAATCTCACTGGTAAGGCAAACATACAGTAAAGGTAGTGTATCAACTACTTATGTATAAAGCTAGTATGAAGGTTAAAAAACAAAAGTAGTAAAAGCAACTTAACTACAATAATGATATACAAAATAAAAAGATGTCAAATATGACATCAAAAACATAAAACATGATAGAAAGAGCATAAAAAAGTAGTGCTTTTATAATGTGTTCCAACTAAAGTGACCACCAACTTAGAGAACTACATACATAAGTTGTTGTATATAAACTTCCTGATAATCACAGGCCAAAAACCTATAATCGGTACCCAAAAAATAGAGAGAAATCCAAACATAACACCAGATTGATGTTAGGAAAATCACCAAATCACGAGGGAAAAGACAAGACCGAAAGAAAGGATCAGAAAAGAGCTACAGCTCTTTTGCTCAGGCCCTTGGTGTAGGCAGGATGGGCAAGTGTCATGGTCTTCATACTTCCAGGAAGGCCCATCGCCACTGACGAAATCAGAAGTAGCATGATAGTCCATTTGGGCACAGCCCTGAAGGCCAACCCATTTGGAGGCACTTTCCATGCAAAGAGAACTGTGCTGGAAAAAGTAGGAATGGAAGCTAAACATCCACATTCTGCCATCAGGAAGTATGTCATGTCCAGCTGATCAGGAATGGCAAAAAAGTAAATAAATTTTAAAAAATCACAGCCTTTGTACCTAGTGATGGTTGTTTGGATTTCATTGAGGAAAATGATGAGGTTCTCTTTACTGGATTTGGTCACAAAGGTCATGCTGTTGGTGACATTCCTGGAGTTTGCTTTCAGGTTGTAAAACTAGTCAATGTCTCTCTTTTGCACTTACCCAAAGGCAAGAAAGAAAGACCAAGATTCTAAGTTTTGATGGTGAAAACATGACAATAATAAATTTTCATATGCCGAAAGAGAAGAAAAGAACTACAAAAACAATCAGAAAACAATTAACAAAATGGCAATAAGTACATACCTATCAATAATTATTTTAAATGTAAGTGGATAGGTATTCTAATCAAAAGAAAAAGTGGATGAATGGATTAAAGAAAGAAAACAAGACCTATCTATATGCTGCCTACAAGAGACTCAAATCTCACTTCAGATCTAAAGATACACACAGACTGAAAGTGAAGGGATGGAAGAAGATATTCTATGCAAATAGAAACAAAAAGAAAGCTGAGGTAGCAATATGTATATCAGGCAAAATAGACTTTAAAACAAAAGCTGTCAGAGACAAAGGGGCAACACAACAAGAAGATAAAACAATTATAAGTATTTATACACCCCAAAGAAGAGCACCTAAATATATAACATGAATATTAACAGACACAGAGGGAGAAATTGACAATTATGCAATAACAGTATGGGACTTAAACACCCCACTTACATCAGTGGATGGATCATCCAGACAGAAATTAAGAAACATTGGCCATAAATGATCATCAGACCAGATGGAGTTCATAGATATATACAGAATATTCCACTGGAAACAGCAGGATACACATTCGTCTTAGTTGCACATGAAATATTCTTCAAAATAGATTACATTTTAGGCCACAAAACAAGTTGCATTAGATTCAAGATTGAAATCATATCAAACAAAAGAAAAAATAATATCTTTTCTGAGCACAATGTTATGAAACTAGAAGTCAATTATAAAAAGAAAACTGGAAAAACAAACGTGTGGAGGTTAAACAACATGCTACTAAAGAATCAATGGGTCAGTGAAGAAATCAACCAGGAAATAGAAAAATATCCTGTAATAAATGAAAATAAAAACACAATATTCCAAAATCTGTGGAACATAAAAGCAGTTCAAAGAGGAAAGTTTATAGTAATACGGGCCAACCTCAAGAATAAGAAAAGTCTCAAACGGTATAAACTTAAACCTAAAAAGAAGTAGAAAAAGAATAAAGCCCAAAGTTCGTAGAAAGAAGGCAGTAATAAAGATCAGAGTGGAAATAAATGAAATAGAGACTAGAAGAACAATAGATAAGATCAATGAAATTAAAAACTGGTTCTTTGAAAAAAATATATTTGAGGAATCTTTAATCAAATTCATCAACAAAAAAAGAGAAATGACTCAAATAAATAAAATCAGAAATGAAAGCAGAGCAGTTACAACTGATACCACAGAAATATAAGATTATAGAAACTGCTAAAGCAATTATATGCCAACAAATTGGACAACCTAGAAGAAATAGATATATTCCTAGGACAAAATCTTTTAATCAGGAAGAAATAGAAAATCTGAACATATCAATTACTCATAATGAAATTGAATCAGTAATTAGAAACTCCCAACAGGGGTACCTGGATCACTCATTCAGTTGGGTCTGAGTCTTGATTTCAGCCCAGGTCATGATCTCATGGTTCAGGAGATTGAGCCCTATATTGGGCTTCATGTGTTGACAGCGCAGCACCTGCTTGGGATTCTCTCTCTCCCTCTCACTCTGCCCCTCTCTTGTGTGCGCTGTCTTTCTCTTTCTCTCAAAACAAATAAACTTTAAAATAAAATTAAAAAACCTCCCAACAAATAAAAGTCCAGGATTAGACAATGTCACTGGTGAAATCTACCTAATATTTAAAGAGTTAATATCTATTTTTCAAACTAGTCCATAAAATTGAAGGGAAACTCATTATATAAGACCAGCATTATCCTGATACCTAAACCAAACAAAGATACTATAAGAAAATTATAGGCCAATATCCATGATGCATATAGATGAAAAAATTCTCAATGAAAGATTAGCAAACCAAATTAAACAACACATTACAAAGATCATATAATCAAATAGGATTTATTCCAATGGTGAAAGGATGTTGAACATCTGCAAATCAATCAACGTGATACACCAGATTAACAAAACAAAGAATAAAAATTGTATCATCTCCATAGAAGCAGAAATGCATCTGACAAAACTTAGCATCCATTTATGATAAAAATTATCAACAAAGTGGACACGGGGGGAACATATCTGAACACAATAAAGGCCGTATATGAAAACCTGCAGCTAACATCATACTCAGTAGAGAAAAACTAAAAGTTTTTCCTCAAAGATCAGGAACAAGACAAGAATGCTCACTCTTCTACTTATATTTATTTATTTATTTTTTTAATGTTTTTTATTTATTTCTAGGAGAGAGAGAGAGACAGCGTGAGCAGGGAGGGTCAGAGAGAGAGGGAGTCACAGACTGAAACAGGCTCCAGGCTCTGAGCTGGCAGTCAGCATAGAGCCTGATGCGGGGCTCGAATCCACGAACCGCGAGATCATGACCTGAGCGAAAGTCGGACGCTTAACCGACTAAGCCACCCAGGCGCCCCTCTTCTACTTTTATTCAACATAATACTGGCGGTCCTAGCCACAGTAGTTAGGCAAGGAAAAGAATTACAAAGCATCCAAATTGGAAAAGAAGTGAAAATAACATGAAACTATATATAGAAAACCCTAAAGACTCCATTAAAAAAAAAACAATTAGAACTAATAAAGTTGCAGGATACAAAATCAATATACAAAAATCTATTGCATTTCTAATACACTAGTAATAAACTATGAAAAAGAGAAATTAAGATGGCACTCCTATTTACAATTGTATCAAAAAGAAGAAAATATCTAGGAAAAAGTTTAACCAAGGAGGTGAAAGACTGTAGGGGTGCCTGGGTGGCTCAGTCAGTTAAGCGTCTGATTTGGATTCAGGTCATGATCTCATGGTTCGTGGGTTTGATCGAACCCTGCATCGGGCTCTGTGCTGACAGCTAGTTCAGAGCCTGGAGCCTGTCTTTGGATTCTGTATCTCCCTCCCTCTCTGACGCTCCCCTGCTCGCACTGTCTCTCTGACTCTCAAAAATAAATATAAAACATTTAAAAAAAATTTTTTAAAAAGACTGTAAGACACTGATAAAAGAAATTAAAGTTGATACAAATAAATAGAAAGATATTCCATGTTCATGCATTGGAAGATTTAATATACTTATAATTATATATAATAATTGTTTATCTTGATATTGTTAACATGTAAAAAATATATAACAATATTCATATATGTGAATATTACTCAGCCATAAAAAGAATGAAATCTTTCCACTCATGATAACATGGATAGACCTACATGGCGTTACACTAAGTGAAATAAGTCAGACGAAGACACATACCATGTGATTTCACTTATGTGTGCAATACAAAAAACAAAACGAATGAACAAAACAAAACAGAAACTCATAGGTACAGAGAACAAGCTGATGGTTACTGGAGAGGAGGGGTGTGGGGGATGAATGATTAAGAGGTACAGTCTTCCAGAAAGGGATGTATTGTACAGTGTAAGGAATATAGTGAATAATATTTTAACACCTTTGTATGTGACAGACAGTAGCTAGACTTACTGTGGTAACCATTTCATAATTACCAAATGACTATATTGTATACCTGAAACTAATTCAATATTGTATGTCAATTATTCGGCAGTTTAAAAAAAAGAATGCTATTAATGCATTGATTTGGTGCTAACACCTAGCAAAAACAATGACTGACTTAATTGAAACACAATTAATACCTTTATTGTGGTCATAAACTTAATCCCTCTGAATTAGAAATCTCTTTATCATAACCAATGTACAACAGTCTTGGTAAGGAAGAGAAATGAACTGCATGTCCAATTCCAAATTGCAGTTAATGTATATTTCTACATACCTTGCATACTAAAATTTTAACTTCCAAAAGGGACCCTTTGCTGTACTTCAGAAAAGAGCACAGCTGTCACACGGACTGTCAGTATACAAGAACCCACACTAGCCCTCTGTGTGCTTTTCATTAATGGTTCTCAGGAGCTATGCTATTGCCTGGGAAGCATTTCAGAAATTTATGGGTGGTTTGGTTGTTGCAGTCCCTAGGGGTTGGAGGCACTGCGAGAAGTTAGACAGCCTGCAATGCTGGGCATGGTCCCATGTGACCAAGAACTGAATGATAACTCTAAGTGACTTTTTATGTCTTACAGAATATTCAAGTCAGTGAAAAACCTAGTGAGCCAGACCTAAGTATTATTCATAATTTATAATTACCTAAGCCAGGCCTAAATCTATCTAACATTATAAATGGAAACTTTTTGCATAGCTTTAATATGCAACGATTTTTCCAGAAATGCAGCAGCTTTGTACAAAATGGCAAGACCTTTTTTTTTCTTTTTAAACTTTACCAAACATTGTTCACAGTTTTGGAAAAATCTACTTAACTGATAGTCAGGTGCCATGGAGTCATTGTGAAACTCACCTGTTATCCGTCTACACTTGCAGCTTCTTCTTCTCAGCAAATCTCCCATTATACTCTCCTTTGTAGTTAAGCTCAAGCACTTAACTACTAAAATGTATATTCTTTTAAACAAATTATTTTCTTTTGTTTCTCCTTTTATCCAGGGTAGGGCACTGGATTGACTTTTGTTAAATTATGCACATAAGTAAGCAATCTATGACTATCATTTCAGAATTTGACAAGAGGAGGTAAAACTTTGTCATTTAAAAGGAACACTGGGCCTGATAGGGTTGAGCATCACTCAGTTCCAAGAAGTTATTTGAGTTATTCATGGGCACAACTGAGGATTGCACTGTAATTCACACATTTTTCATAAAGTTACTTATCACTGTGTTTCCTTCTTTAACCTTGTTACAAGCAAGATTATCTGCAAAACTACAGGCTCAATAGTCTATATTTTTCAATTACTCATAAAAATGTAATCACTAAAATGTTTAAAATGTGTTTATGCAACACCAAAAAATAATCTCACACATCAACTGTGGCACGTATTACATATCACGCTTTAGGAAATACAGGGTTTCCAATTCTAAAGATAGAGAAGAATGCCCACAGATATTAGTGAGCAAAAAAGATAAGTTGCAAAAGACATAGTTACCAGTTTTAATAAATATACATCTTGGGGAATATTCAAAAGATCTACACCAAAATATCAACAGTAGTTACCTCACAATGGATGATTATGTGTGATTCAATTCTTTTGCTTGTCTACCTTTTCTAAATGTTTTAGAATGGACATGTATTCTTAAATTAAGAAAAATAGGCTATCGAAATATATATACTTGGAGATAAAATTGGAGATAACTATGGGGTACGTATATTCATCTATAAATCTTTGCTGTATTTTCTTCTTTAACAAGCATTGTTACTTTTGCTATTGAAAGTTTAATAAAATGGAAAGTAAAACACAAAAATGTTGAAAGGAATATACTTATAATGATGGAGTTGAACCAGGAATATTATAGTTATAAATTTTTATATCATAACTAGCTAAACGGCATAGTACAAAACCAGTATAAGCATACATATTTCTTTTTATTTACTTGGTATCCAAAAATTTACATTACCATATTCCTCCTACCACACAAAGTGGGAAGACCTGGAGAGCAAGCAGAGATTCATTAGAAGCATAAAATGAACCAACATTTTTCCTCCATTCATTAGTATTTTTAGTAGTATCTATGGATTAAGTAATTCATTTCCAAAACTTAGTTTAAAAGTCACCTTTCTTAGGACAAAGTATCCCCATGGCAGGATAGATAAAGATTGAACTCCCTTTCCCTAAAGCGATCTCCTTCACGTTATCTCAGGGGAAAAAGTTAGATCTGCACTTGTGTTTTATGATGTCTGAGCATATAATTAATACTCTACATTCTGCAGATGTATGGACTACATCACTTCTTTTGTGTAAGTTTCTGTAGTGAAACACATACTGCGCCCGCGGAAGAGGTGGGCAAAGCCTGGCAGATGGAGCCCACAAAGGTTTCAAGTCTCTCAGGCAGTGGGTGGAGGGAGTCCCTCTGGAAGCAGGCATTCTTCAGACTAAATAAGTTATAGAGGGTTTGAAGTCAGAGTTCAAAGTTTTTTGCTCATTTGTGGAGGGGAATTTTGTGGAGGGAAAAATACTCATTTTGTAGACATTTGAATTTCACTTCAAGCCAGAAATTTCAAATTGTGGGCTACAGACTACCTAAATCAAAACCACCTACTGTATTTTAAAAAAGTTAATGCAGATTCCCACATAACCCCCTGGATTTACTGCCACTTACTCTTAGGTCCTAGGAACCCATATTTAAGCAAACCCTCCAGGAGAATCTACTGCACAGAAATGTTTGGGAACAATTGCTGTAGGCAATTCTCAGATGTTAGAACAGAATGTCAGACTGTCAGGAGGATTTGTTAAAAGACAGATTGTTTACTCCAGCCTCAAGTTTCTGGCTGGAGGCCTAAGAGAGGCCCACGACTATTTTTTTAACAAGTTCCCAGAAGATGATGGAGCTGAGATTGGGACCGCACTTTGAGAACTCCTGTGATCGGCAAAGAAACTAGAGAGATTCTAAAGGCATTTCCGGAGACCTCGGAAATGCAATTTGAGATTTTGAGTCTTTTTATTAAAGACTCAGAAAAGAATTTGTGTGTCAAAGAATTTCGTCTTTACTTTGGTTTTTAATTTCTTTAATTAGGATTTTTCCCCTACAAATAATTTTTATTCTTCCACTAAAATGCTTGCAGTCTATGTCCATCCGTTAAGGATTCTTCAAGGCTAAATAGCATCATTTTCCCTTCATTTTGTACCTTTTATATTTGAGAATGTTGATACATGAATGCAATTGATGTTTGCTTTTTTAGATGCCTTCATTAATTTGATTTCAGTGACCCACCGAACACTAGTGTTAGCCTGACAACAGTTACCAGAGCTAAAGCTACAAAATAGTAGCTTTAAAAAAGGAATTTGAACAGCCTATGGGCAAGATTTTAATTAAACCTTACTGGACTCTCCTTTAAAGGATGTTACGAGAATTCAACATAATTCCAGAAAAGTACATCTAAATCTATGCCTTTTTCGAAGCCAAACTACTTATGCTAAATAGAAATATGAGCATGCTTGGAAAATTAGAAAGATATATATTGCTAATGTTTGTTCCCATGAGGCCCACCTCATGTACTCACAAAATCATAATATTTTTACAAAACAAAGGTCATACTGTACACCTTGACATAATTCATTTTTAAGCAGTGCTAATGGCATTAGTAAAAGAAAATGTCAGCCAAACTGCAATAAAACATTTCCAGCCCAATGAAAGTAGTTTGAGTTGAATGCTTTAACATTTTTTACTTTGAAAGGCTAAAATAATAAGGATCACAGATCCAAAATATACAATGCTAAAGTTATTACCAGACACATTTTATTCTGTATTGTAATTAAGGTCTCAGGAACTTCTCTGTTCAGATCCTGTAAGGTGATCCCTACAGGATTACCATTGCTGTATGGCTTCTGTCTGAAGAACAGAAAGTTATATAGAGGATGAATAGCAAACATGTTAGGAAATTAAAAAAAAATATTTACGCTGCCAGCAGAGTTATTAAGATGATCATTTTTGAAGTTAGATCCTGAATTCGAATTCTTTCCCAGTTTCCTCATCTATAAAGTGGAAATAATGATAGCTGCTTTGCAGGAGAGCTGCAAAGGAAAAATTGAGATTGCGAGTTTAACATGGTTGAAGCGTGGAAGTTCTCAGTGATGAGTCAGTGTGATTTTGTTTATTATTAGCTTTGTTATTATTATAAAGAGACAAACTACATACTATGGATCTAAGGGAAAGATAGATCATACATACTTGGGAGACTTGAGAAAGACTTTATTATGTAGGTGGCCTTTGTGAAGAGCCTTGCAAGATGCATGATATGTATTTAAGGCAAGATGGAGGAGTTACATGTGTTTACAATCCTGGCACATGGACCCTGACCCTACCAGTGTAACTACCTTAAGAGACATGGGCAGAGATGAAACTTGGTACATGTTAAAATATAGAGCACTTATTTATGATTGCACTTCATCAATTTATTCAATAAGTTCTTGTTTCTATCTTTGATTTGAAACAGGCAATACTTAATGAAGTGTCCTAATAATCAAAAAAGCAAGTAAAGGATATTTTGAATAAGTGTTATTGTGAAATAATTTCAAAAGAGCATGCTTGTTATTAATGGCAGGCAATGTTTTACGTACTTTTTGGCTTGTCATCTTGTCTATAGAGTACATGTTGTAAAGGAAGAAAAGTGGGTAATTATATTTCACATGAACATCAAATTGAGTGTTCCTTCCTTGTAGTTTTATAAAGTAGAATTGTGGCAAGATTGTCCCTAGTTAATGCCAGGAAAAATGGAAAATAAATGTCTTTTTAAAGTGGCTCTTAGATAAACAAGTAAAACCTGTTAAAGTGGTTTGCAGTTTTTTTTGAACATAGATCAGTTTCCATTAAAACAAATTTACCCATGGGTAAGTGAATTATTTTGTTGTGTTGGTATTTTGTTGTATCAAATATTACTTAGTGTGAAATTAAGTATGTAAAGGCTGTATCACAGCAAAATAAATATCAATATTATTATTAATCAAGCCATTGCTGGCAAATAATTTTACATTAAAAGAGTTTTAATTCTACCTATGTTCATCTTAACAGGTGCAAACTTATGGCTCAAAAATGAACAAGTGCTTTTTATATTTTTGTTTGATATGTACAGCAGTTTATTTCTGCCTCAGATGTCTATTTTAATTATTGCTTTCAACATATTTATCAGAAAAACACAGGTGAGATTGTGTCGTTAAGATTTATATATTCTGCATTAAAATGATCTAAGATGTTCTAATATTCATTAGCATTCTATATCTCAAACTCATTTCCAAGGGGTTTCTTTATTACAGGACCTTATTTGGAACTAGAGTTATTATCTAGATTTTAAAGGTATCATTAATTACTAAAATTTGATATACAAAATTCTGGATTCTAGTCATTCGAGACACTTCTAGTATCTCCTGTGAACATATTCTACCCTGGGATACTCTACCCTGTTTTTGGAGATAGAACTGATTATTATCTGGACATGCCCTACAACTTTCTCATCCACCTATTATCTTACCTTTATTATGCTCAAATCCCACATAGAGACATTTCTCAGTTCTTGGGAACCTTTGCTATAAGTATTAATCAGCCTTTATTGTGTACCAAAATTTCTCAGTGGTTTCCAATAACAAAACATTTTTATCTGACTTACAGGTTAGCTGGGCTGCTATAGCAGCTTTGTTCTGAGCTGTGGGTCAAGTTCAAGTATATTCCATGAGTCTTCCATTCTAGGACTCAGGTTAAAGGAACAGTGGCTCCCAGGCAAACTCTTCTTAATACAGAGAGTGGGAACACAAAGGCAGAGAGGTCAAGTCTATTGCTACAAGCACATTCAAAGCTTCTGCTCATATTCACTGGCCAAAACAGCTTATTTGGTGAACATCAATGAAGAGGCTAGGATACTCTTTATATAAGTGAGAAAGCGGAAACAGAAGTTAATATTTGCTGAATAGTATCCCCATTCAACATACCAGACTGGGACAGTGACAGGAGAACAAAAATAAATAGCCATTGAAGAAGGGAAAGCAGTCACTGGTCTGTAGCAATTCTGAAATCTCACTCCACAAATGTTGCCAAGTTCTTAACTTGGAGGTAGGAAATATTCTTTGATTAGGCTCCAATTCTGTTCCTTGGGAATAGCTTTTCTTTTCATTGTTCTCACGACGCTTGGCTCCATCTTCTGAGAAGTAATTTTCCATTATCCTTCTGGGGCACATCTGAAGGAAAATATGTACCCCTGGCCTCTGAGCAGCTTCCTCATCCTGCCACCTGCTTGCAGAATATTGTGAACCCTAAGGTCTTTAATTTTTAATGGTTCATTTTTCTTTCCTTTTTAAAAAAATTTTTGAAGTATAGTTGACATTTGATGTGTTTTTTAAAACTTATTTATTTAAATTCAAGTTAGTTAATATGCAATGTAGTATTAGTTTCAGGAGGAGAACCCAGTGATTCATCTCTCACATATGACACCCAGTGCTCATCCCAAGAAGAGCCCTCCTTAATGCCCATCCCCAATTAGCCCATCCCCCACCCACCTTCTCTCCAGCAACACTCCGTTTGTTTTCTGCATTTAAGAGTCCCTTACAGTTTGCCTCCTTCTGTGTTTTTATGTTATGTTTCACTTTCTTTGGGTAAATACCCAGTAGTGGAATTATTAGATTATATAGTATATCAATTTCTGATTTTTTGAGGAATCTCCATACTCTTCCATAGACACTGCACCAATTTACATTCCCAGCAACTGTGCACAGTTCTTTTTTTGGAGAGAAGAGCTCTTTGTTTCTCCAAATCTTCACCAACACTTATTACTTCTTTTCTTTTTGATACTAGTCATTCTTACTGGTGTAAGGTAGTATTTTTTTTTTTAATTTTTTTTAATTTAAAATTTCTGAGAGAGAGAGACAGAGTGTGAGCAGGGGAGGGTCAAGAGAGAGGGAGACACAGAATCTGAAACAGGCTCCAGGCTCTGACCTGTCAGCACAGAGACCGATGCGGGGCTTGAACCCACAAACCATGAGATCATGACCTGAGTCAAGGTCGGACACTTAACCAACTGAGCCCCCCAGGCGCCCCAGGTAGTATCTTATTGTAGTTTTTATTTGCATTTCCCTTGTGGTTAGTGATGGTGAGCATCTTTTCCTGTGTCTGTTGGCCATCTGTAGTCTTCTTTGGAAAAATTTCTGTGCAAATCCTCTGCCCATTTTTAAAATCCAAATGCTTGATGTTTTTTGGTACAGAAATATGCAAATTCCTTATGTATTTTGGATATTAATTTCTTATCATATATATTATTTGCAAATACCTCCTCCCATTCAGTAGGCTGCCTTTTCATTTTGTTGGTAGTTTTCTTCACTGTGCAAAAGCTGTTTGTTTTGGTGTAGTCACATTAGGTTTTTTGTTTTTTATTTTTTTCATTTGTTTTTGTTGTCCTTGCCTGGAAGACATAGCCAGAAAAATGGTTAGGTAAAAAAATATATTTTAATATACAGCTGCTTAAAATTCAAATCCCCCTCTTCCTCTCCCTTAAATAGCTCATTTCCCTAAAAGACGAGCTAGGGCTGGGCTGCACCAGTACCTAATATCCCTAATATCTGACTCCAGTTCCATGGCTCAGTGCTCCTCAGTGCTCCCCAAGGACAGCTGTCTTCCTCTTTGCCAGTTGTATCCGTCTCCTAATGATCCAGAGATTTCTCTTTCCAAACCTACTACCTCTGCAGCAGATGAGACAGCAAATCCTTTTGTCTTTTTAAGGAATTTACAGTGTCCTGATAAGTGTCCAAGTTCTTTCCTGGCTTTAAGCAGAGAGAAGAACTGAAAGCAGAGTTGCTCAGCCATGGTCCTAATCATCCCATCCCTTTCTTCAGTGCCAAAGTCCTAGCACAACAGATGTGCCCTTACACCTGTTCCTCCTGGAGTATTGGACAGCAGGCCGTAGCCACACTTGCAATCCCTCAGTCTTTCTCAGTGCCTTCCTCTTTTCTTCCCCACTGACTCCAACTCGTTTGGGCCATCACCATCTCTAGCCTGGCCTCCTGCAATAGCCTTTGAGCCTGGCTCTGTTCCAGCCTGCCCATTTCCAAACCACTCTCCACTCAGAGTGATTCAGAGCGGTCTTTCCGGGATGCAGATTTGATGTTGTGACTCTCTTGTCTTAAATAATTCAGTGTTTTTACATTTTGTCTCTAGTAAATAAAGTAAAATAAAATAAAATAAAATAAAATGGGTTTTTTTCCATGTATGCCCCCTCTTGTCCCAAAATATTCAGCCTTGGTAAAAATAAGTCAAGCTTATTCCACCCACTCAGACTCTCACACCTCCAGACTTTTGGGTGAAAGTGAAATAATCCTGGTAATTCTGCTGGATGGGCCTCCTGGGCAGCAGAATAGGCCTGAAAGCTGAAGTTCCCCACAAGGTTGCCCTCATCCCAGCCCAGTGCCCCCACGTGCCACCCCTGACTTCCCCAAAGAAAGAAATAACTACAGACAGAAATGTAATCAACAGCTGGATACATGATATCAGTTCCACAAATTGTAAAACTTAAGTCCTATACCTACTTGATCTTGTCTGTGTGATGTCAGGAAGTCAGTAGAGATCTGTGGAGAAGTTCGTGGAGCAGGAAAAAAGAAAATTAACATTTCAGGAAATTTGAAATAATTCTCTTCTTTAGGGTTCCAGAAACTAAAAGCAAACAATTCCTGCCTGGGATAAGAGTATATGACCTCACGAGGCACCTTCTTAAGATTCTCTGGCAGCATTACTGGGAGGTAGAAGCCATTCTTCAGTATTCTTTCCATTTCTTGTATATGAAGAAGTAAAGAGATACTAGCACACTCACAAGATTAGTAGCACTGCAGGAATAATTAAACATAAACATAAACAGATCCCTCTTCCCTGAATAAAATTGCTTTTCTCTTTTGAAACTATTTTAATCAATGATTTTTTGTTTTCAAGTAACAAACGCATATCAAACTAAGTCAAGCACGGCAGTGTGGTTATTGTAAGGATTCTAGGGTGTTTCATAAAACACAAGATCAAGACAATGGTTCTTGTAAGTAACTGAAATGAGGAATTGACTACTACAGTAAAAATTGAAGCCAGATCTGAGCAGAATGTGTTGGTATTGATGTTTTCATAAAATTATTAATGTCACTAGCTCAGGAGACCAAATGCTGAACTTATCAAATGTCAGCTATGTCCACCTCATTTTCTCCCTGTCACTGGCCCTCCCAGCACTTTCTGTGCAGAGAACCAGCATATGATTTTTCCCTACACACAACAGCCACTGGTGGAACCAGATAAGGGTATATGATCCGAAGGAAGCTTATCCATTGCTGAGGTGACTCAGTGCAAAGATGTCACCCCAATAGTACGAATGGTGGTTAGCCAAGTCAATTAGTTTAGGATCATTTGGATTGGGAAATATTGAAGGAGTATCTAGTGAGTTATAATGTAAATGAGACAATTTGCAGAGAGACACAGATGCCAAAGCTAAGAGATCATGTTGAACCAGAGACCTGGAGAGATTTGTTGGCCTCTAGAAGTATCTTTCCTTGTTCTAGTTTGTAGGTGCCTATATTACTTTGCTGGGACTGCTAAATCAAAGTATCAAAGCCTAAGTGGCTTAAACAATAAAAGTTTATTTTCTCACAATTCTGTAGGCTAGAAGTCTGATATCAAGATATTGGCAGGGTTGGCTTCGACTTAGTTCCTCTCCCTGTGTCTTCACAGTGTCTTTCCTCTGTGCATGTCTGTGTTCTAATCTCTTCTTTTCATAAGGATACTAGTCAGATTGGTTTAGGGCCCCTGCTTGATGACCTTATTTTAATTTAATGACCTCTTTAAAGAACTTGTATCCAAATCAGAATCACACTCTGAGGTATTAGGGGTTAGGACTTCAACATATAAATTTGAGCAGCTCAGTTCAGTCCATAACAGTGTACTCTCCCTTTTGTTTAAGTGTTTCGTGTGAGTCTATGCAATCAAAACAACATGACAAATTGTATTAGGACTTTCTGTTATAAGAGGCAGAAAATCCAATTCAAACAACCTTTACGAAAAAGAATTTATTTGGCTCAAGTAACTGACAAGTCAGGAGTAACACTATCTCTAGGCATGTCTGGATTAAGAACTATAATAGTGTCATTTTATCTGTCATGGTCCTAGCAGGAAATAGACATCTCCATCCAGATGGGTTTTGAAAAGAGGGCTAATTACAAAGATGGAGGCAGGGTTTAGGAAAATTCTAAGGAATACTGACGTATCAAGGTAAGTAATAGCGGGACATTGTTACCATCTCCAGGCCTGAAGGAGCAAAGCAAGAGTGGTTACTGGAACCTGAAGACGGAGAGTTGTATGGAGAGGGTTTCCTAACAGGAGCTGTAGCCTCCAGTAGAGGGACACCTGTCCTGGGGGAACCCCACAGAAAGGGACTGGGGAATATCTAATGTCTCTGACCCCCTCACAGCACTCCCACCTGGAAGCCAGTGGGAAGAGAGATTGATAGAGTTCAGTTAGTCGGCCAGTAGTGAAGAGAAGTGGACAACGGCCAGCACCACCTTTCAGACTTGGTCTTGCTCTCTACGTCCTGTGTTGATGTCTTTCTGTCAGGGTCTCAGCTCATCACCGTTACAGTCTTCAATCTGTAGAAAGAGAGCTTCTCTTGCCCAAGTTTTTCTAATAAAACCCCAGAATTTAATCTCACTGGCCCGGCGTTTATAACCAAACTCACCTCTATTTCTATGTATACTTCTGCCCATCTCTAAATCAACCACTGTGGCCAAAGAACGACTGAGCAGGTCTTTGTTACCTGAATATCCTTCGAGCTAGCAGGGTGGGCTCCATCCCATAGAAACACATAGTACGGAATGGGAGAGAGGGGCTCCCCAGAGGGACATTCAGGTGTTGTTAACAGAAGAAGGGGAATACGTAGAAGCTGACCGACAAAAACAGTGTACGTACACATTGCCCAGAATACTCGTAGTCCAGTCCTTGACAAATACGTAATGATAGAGTGCACATATTGAGTACAGTATGTTTTGAGAACTATTCATTGCGCATAGTTGGAACTGAATAAATGTTTACAAAAATTTGTGGAACATAAATGTTAATAATCCAAGGACAGAATTATTTTGTAATTGACTAGGAAATGTTTCTGAATATGGAGGATATTTTACTACTTCCAACCTTTATAGTGATCCTTATGGATATTAACTTATGACTATTAATTTCTTGTTTACAGAAACCTATATTTTTACCTCCAACACTGCCTCTTTCAGTGTCCTGAATTATTTTGTAAACCCTGTTTATTCGCTTTCATTAGACCACAGTCTTGAGAATTTCTGACTTGTTTACACACATCACCAAGTATTTTTTTAGACTCATTTAGTAAAAGATCATCATGAAAGAGGCAATAAACTGAAGTAAGATTAGTGAACAATTTAACTGTTAATAAGATTTCTTTGTTCCTGTCCACTAAAGACGACTATCAATAGTGCTAAGAGATGTTTATTAAACTGATAAAAAGGAATATTGTCATTTAAAAGTCAAGCTGTCTTTATCTGATTTCAAAGATATTCTTATAAAATTAATCATTCTGCTGTTTGGTTGTTATTCAAGAATAACTTTTCTTCTACCCACAGCCACTGGCTGTTTTGTTTTAGCTCCATCAAGTTTCTGGCAGTAACTCTGTTAGTGTTTCTTTGGATAAGAAGCCCTGCCAGTAGGGCTTAAGCAACATTTTGCAAAGAGTGGGAATGGGGAGTTGGATTGGACTGGCACTGAAAATCAAAGAATTTCGAAAGTATAAGAATCCCTGGGACGCCTGGGAGGCATAATCTGTTGACCGACTGACTTGATTTCTTTTTTTTTTTTTTTTTTTTTTACAAATAGTTTATTGTCAAATTAGTTTCCACATAACACCCAGTGCTCATCCCCAAAAGTGCCCTCCTCCATGCCCACCCCTCCTCCCCCCCACATCCATCAGTCCTCAGTTTTTGTCAGCATTCAAGAGTCTCTCATGGTTTGCCTCTCCCCCTTTCCCCCACCATTTCCGCCCTTCTTCTCCCCCTTGGTCCTCTGTTAAGTTCCTCCTAATCCTCCTATACGTGCACACATGATATTTGTCTTTCTCTGCCTGACTTATTTCGCTCAGCATAACACCCTCAAGGTCCATCCATGTTGCTACACATGGCCAGATTTCATTGTTTCTCATTGCCATGTAGTATTCCATGGTAGAGATAAACCACATCTTGATCCATTCATCCGTTGATGGACACTTAGGCTCTTTCCATGTTTTGGCTATTGTGGAGAGTGCTGCTATGAACATTGGGGTCCATGTGCTCCTATGCCTCAACATTTCTGTATCCCTTGGGTAAATTCCTAGCAGTGCTATTGCTGGGTCCTAGGGGAGTTCTATTGTTAGTTTCCTTGAGGAACCTCCACACTGTTTTCCAGAGGGGCTGCACCAGTTTACATTCCCAGCAACAGTGTAGGAGGGTGCCCGTTTCTCCACATCCTCGCCAGCATCTAGAGTTCTCTGATTTGCTCATTTTAGCCACTCTGACTGGCGTGAGGTGGTATCTCAGTGTGGTTTTGATTTGTATTTCCCTGATGAGGAGGGATGCTGAGCATCGTTTCATGTGTCTGTCGGCCATCTGGATGTCGTCTTTGGAGAAGTGTCTGTTCATATCTTCTGCCCATTTCTTCACTGGGTTGTTTGTTTTTCAGGCGTGTAGTTTGGTGAGTTCCTTGTAGATTCTGGATATCAACCCTTTATCTGAAATGTCATTTGCAACTATCTTTTCCCATTCCGTTGGTTGCCTGTTAATTTTGTGGGTTGTTTCCTTTGCTGTGCAGAAGCTTTTAATCTTGATGAGGTCCCAACAGTTTATTTTTGCTCTTGATTCCGTTGCTTTTGGGGATGTGTCAAGTAAGAAGTTGCTGCGGTGGAGGTCAAGGAGGTTGTTTCCTGCTTTCTCCTCTAGGGCGTTGATAGTTTCCTGTCTCACCTTCAGGTCCTTTACCATTTTGAGTTTATTTTTGTGCATGGTGTGAGAAAATGATCTAGTTTCATTCTTCTGCATGTTGCTGTCCAGTTCTCCCAACACCATCTGTTAAAAAGGCTGTCTTTTTTCCTTCGGATATTCTTTCCTGCTTTGTCAAAGATTAGTTAGCTGTATACTTTTGGGTCCGCTTCTGAGTTCTCAATTCTGTTCCATTGGTCTATGTGTCTGTTTTTGTGCCAATACCATACTGTCTTGATGATGACAGCTTTGTAGTAGAGGCTAAAGTCTGGGATGGTGATCCCTCCCGTTTTGGTTTTATTTTTCAGGATTACTTTGGCTATTCGGGGTCTTTTGTGGTTCCATACAAATTTTTGGATAGTTTGTTCTAGTTTTGAGAAGTATGCTGGTGCAATTTTGATTGGAATTGCATTGAATGTGTAGAGTGCCTTAGGTAGTAATGACATCTTAACTATATTTATTCTTCCTATCCATGAGCATGGAATGTTTTTCCATTTCTTTGTGTCTTCTTCAATTTCCTTCATAAGTTTTCTATAGTTTTCATCATACAGATCTCTTGTGTCCTTGGTTAGGTTTATTCCGAGGTATTTTATCGTTTTTTGTGCAATTGTGAATGGGATCAGTTTCTTGATTTCCCTTTCTGTTGCTTCATTGTTGGTGTATAAAATGCAACCGATTTCTGTACATTGATTTTGTACCCTGCAACTTGGCTGAATTCTTGGATCAGTTCTAGTAGGCTTCTGGTGGAGTCTGTCGGGTTTTCGATGTAGAGTATCATGTCATCTGCGAAGAGTGAAAGTTTGACTTCCTCTTTGCCAATTCTGATGCCTTTGATTTCCTTTTGGTGTCTGATGGCTGATGCTAGGACTTCCAGCACGATGTTAAACAGCAGTGGTGAGAGTGGGCATCCCTGTCGTGTTCCTGATCTCAGGGGAAAGCTCTGAGTTTTTCCCCGTTGAGGATGATGTTAGCTGAAGGCTTCTCATAGATGGCTTTGATGATGTTTAAGTAGGTTCCTTCTATCCCAACTTTCTCGAGAGTCTTTATTAAGAAGGGATGCTGTATTTTGTCAAATGCTTTTTCTGCATCTATTGACAGGATCATATGGTTTTTATCTTTTCTTTTATTGATGTGATGTATCACATTGATTGATTTGCGAATGTTGAACCAGCCCTGTAACCCAGGAATGAATCCCACTTGATCTTGGTGGATGATTCTTTTTATATGCTGCTGGATTCGATTTGCAAGGATCTTGTTGAGAATTTTTGCATCCGTATTCATCAAGGATATTGGCCTGTAGTTCTCTCTTTTTGCTGGATCTCTGTCTGGCTTGGGAATCAGAGTGATGCTGGCTTCATAAAATGAGTCGGGAGTTTTCCTTCACTTTCTATTTTTTGGAATAGCTTGAGAAGAATTGGGATTAATTCTGTTTTAAATGTCTGGTAGAATTCCCCAGGGAAGCCATCAGGTCCAGGGCTCTTATTTGTTGGGAGATTTTTGATCACTGATTCAATTTCTTCCCTTGTTATGGGTCTGTTCAGGTGTTCTATTTCTTCCCGTGTGAATTTTGGTAGTGAGTGTGTGTTTAGGAATTTGTCCATTTCTTCTAAGTTGTCCAATTTGTTGGCATATAATTTTTCATAGTATTCCCTGATAATTGCTTGTATTTCTGAGGGGTTGGTTGTAATAAGTCCATTTTCATTCATAATTTTGTCTATTTGGGTGCTCTCTCTTTTCTTTTGGATAAGTCTGGCTAGAGGGTTGTCAATTTTGTTTACTTTTTCAAAAACCAACTCTTGGTTTCATTGATCTGTTCAATTGTTTCCTTGGTCTCTATGTTGTTTATTTCTGCTCTAATTTTTACTATTTCTCTTCTTCTACTGTGTTTAGGGCGTTCTTGTTGCTCTGCCTCTAGTTCCTTTAGGTGAGCTGTTAGATTTTGGACTTGCGCTTTTTCTAATCTCTTGAAATAGGCCTGGAGAGCAATGTTCATTAGCTGTCATTTCTTCTTGGAGTTTCTTTGGAGGAGAGCTCTTTCGTTTCGTCATTTTAGTTAGCTTTCTGGCTCTTGTTGGTTTTAAAGACCTGTTATGCTCTCTGTTTCTATGAGCACTGCTATATCCAAGAAGACTCTTTGACTTTCCAGGGCCTATCCTTTCAGAGATTGTTTTTTGAATGGTATCCCTCGGTCTCTCTTGTTGGGACCTTAGTTATTTTATTTTCCTATTCGTAGCGATATTTGGGACTCTTCACCTTGTGTACTCTGGCTTGTTTCTTGAGGTAGCCCTGGAAAAGAAAACAGACAGACAAACACACAGGGAGCAGGAGTACACAAACGCACAGGATGATTCAACTAACATGCAAAGCGAGAGGGAAAATGAAAAAGTTAATAGAAAAGACGGAGGAGGAAGGGCGAATAATAGGGAGCATAAAATACATAAAAGGGTCAAAAAGGGGAAAAGAAAAGGAAAAAAAGAAGAAAACCGATGGACAAAGAACGGTTTGAAGCATATACCTGGATTTCCCAGCTACAGTTAAATAGCCGTGTGTATGCAGCGCTGGTTGAAGAGCATAGAGAAAAAGAGAGAAGGCAGGGCGGGACGAGGCAGATTTGGAAATAGAATGAACAGGCAGAAGGGATAAGAAGCTTTTTTCAAAGAGGTAAAGGGTAGAATATGGTTGGATAGGTGAGAGAAGGATGCTGGAATTATCCAGAGAAACTATATAGTCTAATTACTCCTGAGAGAAATAGCTGAAAAAGTCGGTAGGTGTAGAATTTACATCTACAGAATGGACTTGTTGTGATTGTTTAAGCAAGCTGGCGACCAGAGTTAATCAGGTCAGTGTTTTGGGGAAAAAAGCGAGAAAAGAGAAAGAAGAAGAAAAAAAGAGAAAAGAAAGGGAAAAAGGAAAGAAAGAAAAAAAAGGAAAAAAAACAAAAAAAGGAAAAAAGAAAGAGAAGAAAAAAAAAAGGGAGGAGGGCACCTCTCAGGCAGGGATGGGTGTGGCGTGATCCGATGCCTCAGGCGGGGGTTCTGCCTTGGCGATTGTGGGGAGGAGAGTGACGGTGCTCCAGTCCCTTCTTGAACCCCGCGCTGCAGCTCGCTTTTTTTTTCTGGCATGTCAACTCCCCGTTCCGAGGACGCAGCTGAAGTTGGTTGCACTCTTCAACCCAGTGCAGTTCCAATCTCCAAATCCCAGTCCGCGCGCCCCGCTGAAGTTGCCTTAGACACAGCTTCCCAGACAACCCCCTCGGGCTATTCCAGGCTCCCTGCTGAGCTCTGGGGGTGGAGTCAGAACCGCTGCTTCCTTCTCTGGGTCGGGCTGGCGCGCATGCGCGGGGGCTTGCCTGCCGGGTCCGCGTAGCCTGAGCCCGCTGGAGTGAGGAAAACCGGGTCTCTCTATGGCTCGTCACCCGAAACACGAACTCATAGGCAAATCTCCCAGTTTTTAGCTCTTTGCCTTCCCTCTCGAGTTCCAGCCAGCCAGGAGCGCGGACGCCCGGTGTCTGCGCGGCTCTTTCAGGGGCCCCAGCCACCCGGGAGCTGCAATGGCGGCAGGCGCGCCGCCGCTGGAGTCGAGCGACTGACTTGATTTCCATTCAGGTCAGGATCTCACAGTTCATGAGTTTGAGCCCTGAGTTGCACTGTCAGTCCAGACTGTTTGGGATTCTCTCTCTCTTTCTTCCTCTCTCTCTCTCTCTTTCTCTCTCTCTCTGCCCCTCCTCTGCTCATGCACACTCTCTCTCGCGCGCGCGCTCTAAATAAACATTTTTTAAAAAAGAATCCCTGTTTTCAAGGATATAATTCTACTGAAATTTTCAAATATGGAAACTTCCCCTTTATGTCTCCCGTATTCTGGAGAGCAATGATTTCACTGATTTATCCATGACTATTTATACAGTGAACAAGAGAAGCATGGACCCCACCTTATTGGCACTTAATCTCCTATGAGGGGGTGGCCTAATACACAGCTCATGGGGGTTATCATGGTGTTTTCAGGTATCCATATGTAAATGAGTACAAGGGAGTATGTCTGCTGTCCATTTATCCTTGCACAGAACATGCCATGGAGAATAGCAGAGAAAGCCTGAAGTTATGAAGCAGCCACTTTTATATCATCTACGCCAACAAAGGCAAGGACCAATATAAAGATGCCCAAATCCCACCTGTTCAATTGTGGAATAAAGAACACGCAGTAAGAGTGGAAGATTTAACTTCTTTCTCATCTCTTACATAGACATCCCATCTATCTGAATTCCTTTCTCTTCTATTAAGCCTTTCTGATCATTCCAGCTCAGAATGATCTTTCCCCTTTTTCTCAACTCCAGTAGTGCTTTGACTTAAATATATAGTCCCTCATAATAGGTTCTCATTTTTAGATGCCTCCTTATATTCCTTGAGGGCAGGAGCCAGATTTAATGCTCTTGTATATTCCCCATGGCCTGTAGTCTGGGGTAGAGCAAGAGCTATATAACCACTGGCTAAAAGAACAGGCATGCTTTGCTCAGGTTAATACTAAACTTAGTTTTTAATCTTGGGCCATAAACCATCCAGTAATTAGAGAGTTATTCGTGTAGGAGCAGCCTTGAATGAAACTGTAATGGAATAGATCCCATCTGGTAGCTGGATGAAATAGACCAGGCCTAATAAAAAACTAATAAATTAGGTCAAAAATGACCCAGAAAGCATCAGAGCTGGAAGTTTGTACAAAAATCATTTGTTGCATAGCTCCCTATTTTACAGAAAGGAAACCAGCGCCCTTAGATGTAGTGGCTTGCTTGAGGTCACACTGAATTAGGGACTGAACCCAGACCAGTAACTACAAGTCTTGACCAAGTTGTTGGGTAAAATGTCAGGTTGTATGTAAGTCAACGAGATTAATACTCAGCCTGTGTTTGCCAAGTCATCATAATAGTAACTACCATTTTCCAAACCACTTTTAGTGTTTCTGGCACTAAGTCAGGCACTTCCCATCCAGAATAGATTACTTTATTTAAGCTTTATAACCTGCCAGAGGGAGACACTGGCATCAGACAGTATCTCTTGCATCAGACAGGATTCCTCTTGAGAAACAGAATCAGTAGGAGGCACATTTAAGAGGTTCGGTGCAATTGGTTTATGTGATTGTGATGGCTGACAAGGAAAGTCCAAAATCTATAAAGAAGAGTAGTCTGGGATTTGGGAGAAGAGTGAAGTTGCTGTTCATAGGTAGAATTTCTTCTTCAGGGAAGCCTCGATGCTACTTTTAAGTTCTTTCAACTGATGAAATCAGGCCCATGAAGATTATGCAGGATAATCTTCCTCACTTAAAGTCCACTGATTATGGACTTTAATGACATCTGTAAAACACCTTCATAGCAACACCTAGAATAGTGATCGAATAATTGGAGACTTGTAACCTAGACAAGTTTACACAAAAAAACTGATTATCACAGGTACAATTATGCTTAACTAGTTCCCCAAGTCATAGGGGTGGTTAGTGACAGAGCCAAATCCTCAGGCTTTGTCTGCCTAGCTCTACAACCCGTGCAGCCATACAGTGTGCAGTCTCTGAAGGCAAACCTGAGCAAGTTCTCATACCGTTCTGAGTCCCAGATTGTTTCCTCTGTGAGATAAGGAAAATCACATCCCTGGCACAGAGTCAATATGTGAATTAAATGAGAAAAAGTGAGACGTTAGCGCATAGTAAGGATCCAACAAGTGTTAGTTTCCTTTCCTTACATCTTTGTACTACATCTCACACACACACACACGTGTGCACATGAGCTGTGTTCCCATTCATTCCAAAATCAATGCTAGAAGATGGGGTCTGGCTCAGGTGCAGGTTTCTTTCTGAAATATTACACCAACACTGCAATGTCAAGGAGCATAGCCATGACCTCCATGAATCCCTGGGCGTCCTTTCTGATTCATCCCATCCCTCCTGCCTGCTTTGACTCCTGTCTGCTAGAAGTGGTTTGCTTTCTTAACTGGACAAAAGAAGAACAAATTGTCTCTTGCTCTTTTATGTTCACTTCCACCTTGTCTGAATTCAGATCTCTTTTCTGAGAAAGAAATATTTCTGCCTTCATGCAATAATTGTAAGGAATAATCTCATGTGTGTGGACACTTTGTAAGTCATTGTTCTACTACATCCTGATATGTTAGAGACTGTCTGCAAGGGCAAGAGGGTTAGATCTGTTGGAATTCTTTTGTCTCCCTTGACTTGGGAGGGGCACAGGGGGAATGGATTGCTCCTGTTTTGTCCTCAAGATAACAGCAGTCTCAGCCTGAGGTGCAATAACCAAGTGGTATCACCTGATATTTTGCAGTTTATCTGCCCAAAGTTAAAACCAGCAATTTTAGAAGACCTTCATGGCTTTGACTAAATGCTATAACCAGACCTCACTTGACTAAACTTCACTAAATGAAAACATTTCTTCCTGCTAGAAAGTCACCACTGCATGATTTCTATACGACTAACCTCCATTCCTTTGCAAGGAAGCAGGCGGTGATTGAATGCCTCCTCCCCTCCCTTAAACTGCATCTAATGGTAGCATCTCCGCACCTCATGCAGATGCAACTGAGGAAGACATCCCACGGTCTCCAATACGCTAGGGGCCTCCAACATGTGGTCTCAGGAACATGACCCCTTCGTGCCCCTTTTCCATTCCGTGCTGTCGTCATCCCAGGCCTCTCCCCGCGTCCCCTCCCCCACCCCCACCCCCCCACTTTCGCAGCTCCTCACGGAGCACGTGAAGGCTAGCAGACAGACACTCCTTCAACTTCCTGCTTTCCTACTAAAACTTTCCGTGCCTCTACTGTCGAAGAAAGCGGAGTCCTGCTTCTCCTCTTCCAGGTGAACCCTTCAATCGAGCTCTGCACCCCCCCGCCCCCCCAGTTTCCTTTCTGGACTTCCAGACTCTTCTTCCCAAGATCCTGCCCAGCAGCCTTTAAAGAGATTCAAGTCCTGCGCATCGGGAAGGAAGGGGGTGGGAGGGAGGGGGGAAGGGAGGGGGGAAGGGGGACAAGCCCCTGCAGCTGTTAGTGCCTCTTCCGCGCCCAGAGAACGGTGTCAGGACAGCCGCCTCGCGGCTGCAGGTTTTCGTCCCGTCTTCCCTCTGACGCCCTGCCGTTGGCCTCTGCGTCTGCCGTCGCGTCGAGCGAGCTTTCGCGGAGGCTGCCGTGGCGTCCCCGCCGCAGGGCCAACGGTGGCTTTCCGGTCCCGGCAGCCGTGCCGGTTACAGGCGCGGGACACCGTCTCCTGGAGAAAGGCGCACCCTCGCGCCCGGGGCAGCACACGCCCCGCCCCCCCCACCCGTCCCGACCGAGCCCCGAATCTGCGCGGGCTTCGGGCCTCGGCTGCCCGCGGCCCTGCCCCGGCTCCTGTCTGCGGCTGCCTCTCCGCGTCTGCGCCGGTGCCCCTTCTCCTCGGGCGGGGGTGGCCCGCAGCCGCGGTGGC
>JAESUZ010003895.1:0-31552 GCA_017311185.1 Proteles cristata cristata | reverse complement strand
CATTCTGTGTCATCACAGTAACTGTCTGGCTTCATTGGAGATGCACAATCAAACTGCCCCACCTGCCCTGGGGAGGAGCTCTGACTGGCCAGGGGCCAAGCTCAGGGGCTACCAGGGCTCAAGGTGAGTCTCAGAGGAGGCGAGCACTGAAGACTTCTACAAACTGCACTAGAGACACTGGAGGGGCACACCCCCTTCACACTTGTCATCCTAAATGGGAGATGGGAGGAAAAACCCATTAGCTTATGAAGAACTACCTGAGGCTTAACCCCTGAGTGGAAAAGCTCTTGAAAATCTGTCAGGCTAACAACTGGCATGCAAACAAAAAGCTCAAGTAAAACCTACCTAAGGATTTCTCATCTGCGTGGGCTAAGGCCAGACTTTCCAGATATGTAACCAAAGCTTCAAACACAAACTGTTCTACCAGAGATTCTTCTTCCCTGTAAAATAAAGAATATTGATCTCACCTAGGAAAACAATAAAGCAGAAGTGACAACAGAAAAAAGTGATGTTATCAAAAAATGCATACATTAAATTTTATTTTAAAAAATGGCTCAAATGTTTTGAAACCTATAACCACCAAATACTTTTCAAAGAAGAAAACTTTCTCAAGAGCAGATCAAAAACTACATAAACCAAAGATGCAATACTGGCTTTTTATCTGCATACAAGTACCCTTCCATCTGTGGAACTGCTCATAACACATACCTTAGGACCACTGTTCTGACCACACTTCCACACACCTCATTAAAATTAACAGAAAAAAAGATCTCCTACCATATGCACATTCTTTCAAAATCAGAGAATTTCAAAAGCCCTCAGACTGTCCAAAAGCCAGTCAACTTCAATAGTGAACACTAAGCCTTTTAGAACCACATCAGGCAAATGGAAATAATTAATTCAGTCAACAATGTCTGTGGACCATATTCTTATACACAGTAAACTCATGGATGGGTGAAGGGCAGAGGCCAGATCTCTTTCTGGAAAATGTGTTCCTTACTAACACAGGACAATAAATGATTGAATAGAAAATGACAGGGCTAGGCACTGAATCTGAGAGAGGTTCAGAGAAAAGGCTGAATTGAAGTTCTTGTGTGATGCACGGCTGGGTCACTGTGCAGCCCACTGGGAAGGAGCACGTTCCCAGAACAAATGGAACTGGAGCGAGGTGCCGGAGGACGGAGCACTGACACAAACAATTACAAACTGGTGTTTGGTTTGGCAGGCGTACCGTCCTCATTTCGCTGTTTCTTTTTAAGTTTGAGTCCTAAGAAGGACAGTGTCTGTCAGAACTCCACAAGCTTCACATCTCCCCCAATGTCGCACATACACATCTGGCGCTGAAAACAGAGGGCAACACCGACAAATGTATGGTATGGGCAAAGATGTGGAGGCAAGATGGAAAACACAGGAGACAGCAAGCAAACCAAAAGAACTAGAAGAGGTTCATTTGGAAGAGCAGTTTGGGATGACACTGAAAAAGTTGGGGAGGTCTTAGAATGCCGGGCTGAGTTCAACAGCTTAGGTAAAAGAAGGTAAGCAGAGAAATGGCACGACAAATAACTCAGAACTGTGCTTCCTAAGAAAGGTGGGCAAAACAGTTTATCAGCATGCAGAAAGGAGACAGTAGAATTTGTCTTTATATTATTCAACATGGAAGATCTCAAAAAACTTGTTCTCATGCACATTTTCTCAAAAAGCCTGTTGGAATGTGATCCAACAAATCAGAATGCACAACAGAGGAAAAGAAAACAAAAGATCAAACAGAAAAGAAGTAAAGGGGATATTCAAGAGGAGAGGCCAGTTATCCAGACAGACAGGTGAGGAGATACCCAAGAAAGAGACTTGTTAACAGCTGTCTCCACCAAAACACTGTGTTATGGATTTTTCAACCTGGAAGGAATATGGCCCAAATTGCACTCTTGACATGATCAGGTAAAGTTCTTCTGTCCATGTTCAGCCTGGATCAGCTGACAGTACTCATTCATTCCACAAGAGAAGTTTGCTTTAACACGCTCCTGACACATGGGGGTGGACTCCTGGGAACTGAGATGCGGCAGTTCAAGGGCAGTCCACACCCTCAGACGATATTTCTCCCTGATGTCAGCTAGTGGTCCACTTCACCACTGTGGAGAGCTGTGCTTCCTAAAACTAACGTGAGCCTTGTCACTCTATTTCTTTGGAATGGGCTCCTGTTCTCCCTCATGGAGCTATAGCTGACTAGTCTCCACAGAGCGGATTATCCCAGGATACTTCACCTAACAGTGAAAACACTGACCTTTACGGCTTTTCAAACTGTGAGAGTGTTATCAGTTAGGGTACATACATACAAAATGAAACAAATTAAGAAAGGGGAATAAGTAATATAAAGGAAGAATGATTAGCTTAGTGCAGAGGAGAGTCTAAAATTCTGAAAACACTCTACTTCTTAACCTAGGTGGCGAGTCTACAAAAACTTGCTTTATTATTATTCAATAAACTTTACAGTTTTTCTTCAACTGAGGCATAACTGACTATATGTCAGTTATGTTTATATTACTTTCAGGAGCACAACATGACGCCTCTGTATTTGTGAACACTACAATATGATCACCACAGTAATCCTTTCAAAATTGGAGCCAATCCTCTCAAACTCTGCTACTAAATAAACTATGTTTATGGAATATTGTAAATCCTTTGTCTTCGCCAGGAGATTCCATCTTAAGAAACCACTGTCGGGGCGCCTAGGTGGCTAAGTCAGTTAGGCGTCCGACTTCAGCTCAGGTCGTAATCTCACGGTTCGTGGGTTTGAGCCCCACGTCAGGCTCTGTGCTGACAGCCAGCTCAGAGCCTGGAGCCTGATTCGGATTCTGTATCTCCCTCCCCTGCTTGCGCTGTCTCTCTCTTTCTCTCTCAGAAATAAATAAACATTTAAACATTTCTTTGCTCATCCCTAAGATGCAACTCTTCATCCATTCAAGTTTGATTATGAGATTGCAATAATTCAGTCACATCTTCTGGCTCCACTTGTAATTTTAGTTCTCTTGCTATTTCTACCACATCCAGTTACTTCCTCCAGGAAAGTCCTGAACCCGCCAAACTCATCCATGAGGGTTGAAACCCATTTCTTCCCAACTCCTATGAATGTTGATGTTTTCATCTCTTCCCAAGAATCATGAATGTTCTTAATGACATCTATTACAGTGAATTCTTTCTAGGCTTACAATTTACTTTGCCCAGATTCATCTGAGGAGTCACTCTCTATGGCATCTATAGCCTTAAGAAATATATTTCTTAAATAAAAAGACTTGAAAGTCAGGACACCTGGCTGGCTCAGTGGAGCATGTGACTCCTGATTTCAGGGTCGTGAGTTCAAGCCCCACACCGGGCATAAAGCTTATTAAAAAAAAAAAAGCAGGGGGGTACCTGGGTGGCTTAGTCGGTTAAGCGTCCGACTGTCGCTTAGGTCATGATCTCGCAGTTCGTGGGTTCAAGCTCCGCGTCAGGCTCTGTGCTGACTGCCAGCTCAGAGCCTGGAGCCTATTTCAGAGTCTGTATCTCCCTCTCTCTCTGACCCTCCCCTGCTCACGCTGTCTCTCTCTCTCTCTCTCTCTCTCCTAGAAATAAATAAAAATATTAAAAAAAAAAAGACTTGAAAGTCAAAATTACTCTTTGATCCATTAACTGCAGAATGGATGTTGTGTTGGCTGGCATGACAATATAATCTCATGGTACCTCTCCATCACAGCTCTTGCGTAATCAGGTGCATGGTCACTGAGCAATAATATTTTGAAAAGATCTTTGTTTCTGAGCAGTAGGTCTCAACAGTGGGCTGAAAATATTCAGTAACCAGATTGTAAACAGATGTATTGTCATCCAGGTTTTGTTGTTCCTTTTACAGAGCACAGATAAGAGTAGATTTAGCATAATTCTGAAGGATCCTATGATTTTTGGAATGGTAGATCAGCACTGACTCTAACTTTTCACTAGCTATGTTAACCCCTAACAGGAGAGTCAGCCTGTCCTCTGAAGCTAGGCATTGACTTCTCTCTTGCTATAGAAGTCACAGATGGCATCTTCCAATAGAAGGCTGTTTCATCTCATTGAAAATCTGTTGTTTAGTGTAGGCATCTTCATTAATTATCTTAGCCAGATCATCCGGAGAACTTAGCAGCACTTGCTGCTTCCTCTTGCACTTTAATGTTATGAAGATGGCTTCTTTCCTTAAACCTCACAAAGCTCTGCTAGCTTCAGACTTTTCTTCTACAGCTTCCTCACCTCTCAGCCTCCACAGAACTGGGGACAGTCAGGGCCTTGCTCTGGCTTAGGCTTTGGCTTCAGGGAGTTTTGTGCTGCTGTGTTCTTCTATCCAGACCACTAAAACTTTCTCCATATCCGCAATAAACCTGTTTCACTTTCTTATCATCCAACTGCTCACAGAAATGGCAGCTTTAATTTCCTTCAAGAATGTTTCGTTGACATTCACTACTTGCCTAACAGGTATAAGCAGCCTAGCTGTCGGCCTATCTCAACTTTTGATGTGCCTTTCTCATTAAGCTTAATCATTTCTAGCTTTTGATTTAAATCAAGAGACATGCAACTCTTCCTTTCACTTGAACACTTAAAGAGGCCATTATAGAGTTATCAAGTGGCCTAAGTTCAATATTGTTGAGTCATAGGGAATACAGAGGCCCAAGGAGAGGGAGAGAGATGGGGGAACAGCCAGATGGTGAAGTTGTCAGAACACAGACACCATTTATCAGTTGTCTTACATGGTACCAGTTCATGGCACCCCAAAACAATCACAATAGTTACATCTAAGATCATCCATCAGAGTTGATGTTCACCATGCCTGATACAGGAAAAATAAAAACATTCGAATAAGGTGAGAATTTCTAAAACATGGCATAGGGACACAAAGTAAGTAAATGTTGTTGGAAACATAGAACCAATAGTTACTTAAACTCAATTTCTAAAAAATGCAGTATCTGTAAAGAAAATAAAACAAAGCACAATAAAATGAGGTATGACTTATTTATCACTGGAAGTTTGTACCTATTCACCTCTGTCACCCAGCTTGGCTACCCCTCTTGCTAGCCTGTGGCAACCAGGTTTGTTTGTTTGTTTGTTTTTGATTCCAAAAATAAGTAAAATCATAGGGCATTTGTCTTTCTCTGTCTGACTTCTTTCACTTAACACAATGCCCTCAGGTCTATCCATGTTTTTACAGATGGCAAGAAGCCTTCTGTTTTTATGGTTGAATAAAACTCCATCGTATACATTTACCACATTTCCTTTATCCATTTATCCATGTTGTACACTTAAATAAATATGCAGTTTTCATATCTAGGCTAATTTAAATAATGCTGCAAAAAGCACAGAGGTGCATAAATCTTTTTGAATTACTGTTTCAAATACCCAAAAGTGGATAAATACCCAAAAGTGGAATTGCTGGATTACATGATACTTCTATTTTTATTATTGAGGAACCTCCATACTGTTTTCCATAGTGGCTATGCCAATTTACATTCCTCCCAGCAGTGCACAAGAGTTCCCCTTTTTCTACATCCTTGCTAACACTTGATGGGGTGGCTGAGTGGCTCAGTTGGTTAAGCGTCCGACTTCAGCTCAGTCTTAACTGTCATGATCTCACAGTTCATGGGTTCAAGCCCCACGTCAAACTCTGTGCTGACAGATAGCTCAGAGCCTGGAGCCTGCTTCAGATTCTATATCTCCCTCTCTCTCTGACCCTCCCCTTCTCACACTGTCTCTCTCTTTCTCTCTCACAAATAAATAAAAACATTAAAGACATTTTTTTAATTAAAAAAAACACTTGTTATTTGTCTTTTTCATAGCGATTTTAACAGGTGTAAAGTGATATCTCATTGTGGTTTTAATTTGCATTCCCTGACAATTAGTGACACGGAGCACCTTTTGCTGCCTTTTCATTTTACTGATGGTTCCCTGTGCTATACAGAAGCTTAGCTGATAGAGTCCCACATGTTTAGTTTTGTATTTGTTGCCTTTGCTTTTGGAGTCAGAGCCAAAACATCATCACCAAAACTGATGTCAAAGAGCTTACCCGCCTATGTTTTCTTCTATGAATTTTATGGTTTCAGGTCTCCCATTCAAGTGTTTAATCCATTTTAAGTTAATTGTTGTATACGGTGTAAGATAACACTGTAGTTTCATTCTGCAAGGAGCTGTCCTGTTTCCCCATCACCAACATGTACTGAATACACTCTCCTTTTCCCATTGTTTATTCTTGGCTCCTGTGTCAAAACTTAACTGACCATGATTACCTGTGTTTATTACTAGGCCCTCCATTGTGTTCATCTGATCTGCCTGTTTTATGCCAATACCACACTGCTTTGATTATTACAGCTTTTGTAGTATAGCTTGAAATCACGGAGCATGATGCCTCCAGCTTTGTTCTTTCTCAAGATCGCTTTGGTTCCTCAGTGTATTTTGTGGTTCCACACAAAGTTTAGGATCATTTGTTTGGTTTCTGTGAAAAATGCCATTAGAATTTTGACAGGGATCTGCATTAAATGTATTGACTGCTTTGGGGACTATGAACATTTTAACAATATAAATCCTTCCAATCCATAAACATGGTATATCTTTCCATTTATTCATGTTTTCTTTAGTTGCTTGCACTCATGTCTTATGGTTTTCTGTGGTCTTACATTTCCTTGGTTAAATTGATTCCTAGGTATTTTACTCTTCTTGATGTACTTATAAACAGGCCTGTTTTCTTTATTTCACTTCCTGGTAAGTGGTTATTGAAGGACAGAAATGCAACAGATTTTTATATATGGATTTTGTATCCTGCAACTTTACTGAATTCATTTATTAGCTCTAACAGGTTTTTGGTGGAGTCCTTACGGTTTTCTATAGATTGTATCATGTCATCTGAAAACAGTAACATAGTCACACTTAAGTTTTCAACGCTCTTCTCTATATATAGATTTCACAGTCTAAAATGATAAAAAAATAAAATTAAAATAACCTAGTGGCTTCAAACTCTAGTCAATTTTCATTTAATGTGCACATGCACATACACACAGAAATTCCTATCCATCCATCTATATCCATCATCTCTCTATCTCTATCATCTACCTTATTTTTACAATTGCGTCCTTTACATCTTCAAAGCTGAACTGCCATTTACTGAGAGAAGCTATCTGGACCAAAGAAAGCCAAGTTCCTCATTATAGGGAGGATGTAGTCATCATCTACCACTACTTAAAAGAACTGATTTCAGCAACAAGTTTATAATTATCTATGTGACTAATTATTAATCTATCTCTTTTTTCAAATGCAACCCTCGCGAATGGCTATTATCTTTATATCACTAGCATTTGATTCAGTGTACAATATTCTTAAAAAGTAATAACAGATAAATGAACAAACACTACTACAACCTTAGGTCAGGGACTAATCTTTTTCTTGGACTTCTGAAACATTCCTGGCCCTGTTTTATGTCACTATGTCACTGTTTTATGTCACTTAGATCCACTCTCCATATAGCTATGGGCAGGTGAATTTTAGAAGGAAATTTAACCATGCAGCTCTCTGCTTCAGGGACTTGCTGTCGCTAGAAGTGACCTACCTTTTTCAACTCTATGAACAAAGGCTCCTGGCCAGTCTCACTATGTTCCTTTCCAAACTTCAAACTCCACCGTCGAGGAATATAAAATGTCTTCATCTCCTTATATGCCATCCTATTTCTTCTCCCTACCCCATACCTTTCATCTGAAATGCTTTGGCTGATTCCCATTTATCCTTTAGGCTTCATCTAAGTATAAATGCTATAGCAAGACTTCTTTAACTTACTCAAGTTGGATTAGCTACTCCTCTTCTAACACCCGGGATTATGTCTTCTGTTGCATTTACAAGACTGCCATGGTATTATGTTTGTATCTATTTCTCAGTAGTTTCCGAGCTTCCTGAATGCAAACTGCATTTGAATTCATTTTTTAATCCCCAGAAAACAGCACCCCATCTGACACATGATTAACTAAATGCTTGATACACAAATACACTGATCACATAAACACCAGTCACTTTTCAAAATCACTACTAAAAATTTGAAGAACTTGTTTTATACAAGCCTGTCATGTGGCTTACTTACCTCAATTCTCTGTAGATATTATTAAAGGCAAGTGATGCTCCTAGCCTCTTGAAGGCATTGGGGTGAAGTGCAAAGCTGTACAGTCGCTTGAAAAGTGATTTGGTGTTTACGGGACTTTTCTCCTGCTGTTGCGGCGTTGTCTGCTTAATGGACCATTTGAGGAATTCACGAATGCACCGACCACAAAAATCTCTTCAAGTACTGTCAACAGGGTCTACAATGCCATCCTACAACAAAACATATGATGACAACTGAACTCCCTGGTCTGCTCTGGGTATAACTACAGCATGTTGGGAAAATTAATTTAGAACACTACTCAAGAAAAAATAAACAACAGAAAACCAATCTGACTGTCTAGAATCTAGACTCGAATAACAATGTTCTTTTGACAAAATGAAAACACTTTCCTTTAAATAAACTGAAAAATCCATGAAAAAATGAGAGACTATTTTAATTATGTAGCAACAAAACAGTCCCTCCTTTCCCTGAAGAAACCCATCCGAAGAGTCTTTCTTGCTGACTTTACCTCATAATAGTATCTGAAATGCCTTACTGAGGTTAAAGAAAATAAGATCCTTCTCAGGTTCCAAGGGAATTGTAATGCTACATAAAAATCATATGGAGATGGTCTGAAAATATAACTTTCTGTAAGAGCAGTCTCCATGAAAGGCACAGTCTCTAAATACCTGAAAAAAATAAACAGCTAAGGAAATTTGAATGTTTTTATTCCTGTGTAGACATAATTCCCTCTTACATATGTACAGGAAAGATCTAACTTGAAAACCTATATTGAACACTGAAATAAGGGAGTTCTGCCAAACATCCCCAGTTATTTCCTACATGCAAAATCTCTGATTATAGTGCTTATTGGAATTCAAGAAGCCATTAACTGTGGAAATGTGAAGAGGTGATATTTATTGCTTCTCAGAGCAGAGGTAAATAATGCATGTGCTGACATTATGGAATCAGCAATTCTTACTGGGAAACCTATAGACACGCTTTCACTTGAATGCTGTACCAACTTGACATTTCCTCTTTTACCTTTCCTTTCCTCAACTATCTCACTTTACATTACTATGACCTTACCTGATTTCTTTCTGAAACTCTTAAGTCCCCTTCAATGATCAAGAGGGGAAGAGAAACAAGAAACTTCAGAAGAGAAACATTAGAACAAATCCATCTGAAGTGCAAATAAGCCACAAGTTAAATTTAATTAAATATGTTTATTATAGTCAGGATTCGCTGGTAGACACTGCAGGGAATTAAACCACAGATATCATGTCACCATCCTAATAGAAAACGCTCAGTAACTCCCACTACCCACAACACAGCATCCAAGTAGGGTACCACTGAGAGTGGAAAGACCCTACTAAAATTATACACACAACAGGTACAATCAGGACTGTCTGGGGCAAATTGGAGCACGTGTTCTGCTGCTCTGTGCAGCGCATCTTCCCAGCCCACCTCACAACACGCTCACCACGTCTGTTTGGACAAACTTGCTAAGCATTTCACTGGGGCTACTGATTCCAAAGGCAATATAAAACAAAACCAAATCGGGGATGAAATAACACGTCAAAATAAAATAAAATGACATTTAAAGGAATCAAAGTAAACTTATTTGCAAGAACTCCAAAACTGTAATAAATCAGTATCAAATGACACTAGGGCTTTAAGCTGACCTCCCTGCTTGTTGCCCTCAGTGAAGCAGTAATCAAATCCTAATGATTTTACCTCTACAATCTCAGGACAGTTGTACAGAAATGACCGCTGTTTCTAGGATTCCTTACTTGTTGAATCTGAATGCAGGAGAAAACTGGATAAGCTCCAAAAAACTGCTTTTACTCTTAATTATTGTACTATAGATATTTTTTTTTAAAAAGAGAGTTCTGCAACTCAAATGAAAGTCCGAGATCATTCTTTTTTTTTTTTTTATTTTTTTTTATTTTTTTATTTATTTCTAGGAGACAGAGAGAGAGACAGCGTGAGCAGGGGAGGGTCAGAGAGAGAGGGAGTCACAGACTGAAACAGGCTCCAGGCTCTGAGCTGGCAGTCAGCACGGAGCCCGACGCGGGGCTCGAACCCACGAACCGCGAGATCATGACCTAAGCGAAAGTCGGCCGCTTAACCGACTAAGCCACCCAGGCGCCCAGTCCGAGAACATTCTTATCCACTCCTTCTATTCTACACACACACACACACACACACACAGACACACACATAGCCTTCATCTAGGTGAAGTCTGTCAATTTATAACCATTCTCCATAAAGAGGACAGAACCAAAAAGACATGTCCACACTGCTTGCCAATATTTCAAAGTAACATTTCAGTAAATAATTACAGCATCCTCTCTGTTAAAATGTCATTTCACCTATTCACTAAAACAAAAGAAAAAAGACAGTATGACCTAACTAGATGCTGCATTTTGATATCTGGACAGGTAACTTTTCTTAAAATTCTAAATATAGATCAAGTGGGGCACCTGGGTGGCTCAGTCGGTTAAGTGCCTAACTTTAGCTCAGGTCATGATCTCAACAGTTCATGAGATCAAGCCCCAGGTCAGGCTCCACACTGAAAGTGCAGAGCCTGCTTGGGATTCTCTCCCTTTCTCTCTGTGCCCCCTCCCCCACCCACCACGTGCACACACTCAAAATAAATAAACAAATAACAAATAAACAAATAAATAAACAAAACTATAAATACAGATCACAGCTGACTGATAAGCAAACTTTTTTATTTAAATACTGCAGAAGTTAAAAAAATAACCTGTTTTCATTTTTCAAATGTGCACGCACAAGACTGGAATTTAATTTTTTGCAGGGAAAAAATATTTTAAAATAACAGTTGAGTTCATACCTGTTTCAGAAAAGATTCCAGAGCTGAATGTGCAGCTTTCTTCACTTCTACATTCGTATGGCTACACCATTTTGACAATACTTCAAACAAAGAGACATAGTTGTCCATGAGGCAGGTGCTAAACTGAGATGCATGCAGGGTAAATAAGCATAAGCCACCTGCAATCGAAAAAACCATTATATTAAAAACAGAATAACAAAAGGCAGAACAAAAAAACTAAGAAAGCTTCAGTCAAAACTAAGACTGTTCATCATCCAGATGGCCAACAAACACATGAAACGATGCTCAGCATCGCTCCTCATCAGGGAAATACAAATCAAAACCACACTGAGATACCACCTCACGCCAGTCAGAGTGGCTAAAATGAGCCAATCAGAGAACTCTAGATGCTGGCGAGGACGTGGAGAAACGGGCACCCTTCTACACTGTTGGTGGGAATGTAAACTGGTACAGCCCCTCTGGAAAACAGTGTGGAGGTTCCTCAGGAAACCAACAATAGAACTCCCCTATGACCCAGCAATAGCACTGCTAGGAATTTACCCAAGGGATACAGAAATGTTGATGCATAGGAGCACATGTACCCCAATGTTCATAGCAGCACTCTCCACAATAGCTAAAACATGGAAAGAGCCTAAGTGTCCATCAACAGATGAATGGATCAAGAAGATGTGGTTTATCTATACCATGGAATACTACATGGCAATGAGAAACAATGAAATCTGGCCATGTGTAGCAACATGGATGGACCTTGAGGGTGTTATGCTGAGCGAAAGAAGTCAGGCAGAGAAGGACAAATATCATATGTGTGCACGTATAGGAGGATTAGGAGGAACTTAACAGAGGACCAAGGGGGAGAAGAAGGGCGGAAATGGTGGGGGAAAGGGAGAGAGGCAAACCATGAGAGACTCTTGAATGCTGACAAAAACTGAGGACTGATGGATGTGGGGGGGAGGGGGGAAGGGCATGGAGGAGGACACTTGTGGGGATGAGCACTGAGTGTTATGTGGAAACTAATTTGACAATAAACTATTTGTAAAAAAAAAAAAAAAAAACTAAGACTGTTCATGAAGATCCACTATCTTTATAATAACTTACAGATCCTAATCACTGTGCTAATGCTGCCAACCTCCATTTGAATCAACAGGCCAGTGATCCCCAAACAAAGTTCAGAAGTAGGATCAGGGCTTATTTAAAGTCAGAATCAAACAATCTGGAACGCCTGAAAGGTGTTCTAAAGCAATTTTTTTACATTATGTAATATAAGTGTGACCATATAACTGGAGTTTGTATGCTAAACACAAAGTCTCTAAAAGCCTCCCTGTAAATAACTGCACGTGAAACATCACAGACATTATCACACTTACTTTCACTCATAGTTTAAGCAAATGTTTACTCAAGAATTCAATTTAATAATCTGTAATTACCCACAGTCTTACCTAAGGGTACAGCATATCTCTTCAGATCAATCTATTAAAAAAAAAATTACCATCAATGTTTAACAATCACAAGTCTTAGCTATAGAAGAATTAGAATAGTATTAGTCCTACCTGAGGACGAATTGCCTTTAATGTAAAATCAAAAATCTCCCTTGAAGTCTGGGGATCTGGGTAAAAACAGAAAGAAGCCTGTTACAAATCCCAACAGTATTATCTGACAAACCTCGCAAATGCTTTACAACCAACACGATTAAGGAATCATGTCTGCTATCATTCATTTCAGCTGGTGAGCTGCAAGCTACGACTGCTACACTTATTACTGTAGTGAAAAAAGAAGAAAATGTGAACTAACAAAATGGGTTTCAATTCCAACTCATCACCTACAAGCTCTGTTAAGTAATCTCTCAGAGCCTCAGTCTTCTTATCTATAAAAAGGGACACTAAACAGCTTCTCTGAGAGTTGTTTGGAAGATTACATAAGCCTAAACACATGACCACCCTCCTGGGACTTCCAGGCATTCCTTCAGCACACGGTATATGCCACAGTACACATTACAAATATGAATAAAATATGATCTTTGACCTTAGTAAACTTATCACCCTAAAGAGAAAATTAAACAGGCGCACAAGTATAACCCAAGGCTCGTATCCTGACCTGATGGACATCACATCCATCTCCCACAAGGAGATTCACCTCAGCTGTCCAGACACCAGGCTTTACTTATCATTAAGCTCTCTGCCTTTGTAACAGTGACTTCCAAATCAGACAGGCTGAAAAATTGATTGCTTTCATGGACGGGACTAATACATTTGAAAGCAGAGACCAAATGTGACAGAAAATAGAGGGAGAAGGGGTCAGAGAGAACTTAAGAGGACAAGAAACATAGAGATAGTTAAAAAGCTCCTCTGGGGCGCCTGGGTGGCTTAGTCGGTTAAGCGTCCGACTTTCGCTTAGGTCATGATCTCGCGGTTCGTGGGTTCGAGCCCCGCGTCGGGCTCTGTGCTGACTGCCAGCTCAGAGCCTGGAGCCTGTTTCAGTCTGTGACTCCCTCTCTCTCTGACCCTCCCCTGCTCACGCTGTCTCTCTCTCTCTCTCCCAGAAAAAAAATAAAACATTAAAAAAAAAAAAGCTCCTCTGGAATTTCATACAAGGAGAGATTTCTTCTGGCTGTGAGTATTCAAGACAGGATTTGCAGACAAGGCAGCACTTGAGCTGGGCCTAAAAGAATGGAAACTAACTGTAAAAAAGGTCATTCTAATACCAAGTAACTATGTAAACGGAGGAGTGCAGACTCAAGGGTACCAGGCACGTGTCAGCGCACAGCTGGTCTAGAATGTGTAGACTCAGTTGAACACAGTGAGGCACAGGGATGGAAGGGCCTTAGCTCTGAGTGGTGGGAAGGGATACCACCTCCAGGGTCTGCCTCTCGCTGTCCATTCTTCTGTGTCCACCTCTGATTTTAAGTTTATTTATTTATTTTGAGAGGGAGCAACTGAGTACAGAGGAAGGGCAGAGAGGGAGAGAGAGAATCCCAAGCAAGCTCCATGCTGTTAGCGCAGAGTCTGACTCGGGGCTTGAACTCAAACCATTCAGATCATGACCTGAGCAGGTATCAAGAGTCAGACACTCAACTGACTGACCTATCCAAGCGCTCTTCCACCTCTGCTTTCTAGTGGACCACTCCCTCTACAAGGATGCTCTTGTATTTACTTTTCTGTTGCAGTAAAATATATGTAACAGTATTTACCATGCTAACTATATGTAAGTGTACAATTCCGTGGCATTAAATACATTCACATTGTTGTATACTCACCACCATTATCTATAGCCAAAACGTTTTCATCATCCCCTACAGAGGGATGTATCCATTAAACACTGACACCGTCCCCACCCCCTAGGAACCTCAATTCTACTTCATGAACGTCCCTGTTCCTGCTGCCTCATATTTATACCTTTGTGACTGGTTTACCTCACTTAGTATAATGTCAAGTCCACATGTTGTAGCAAGGGGACAGTATTTCCTTCTTTTTTAAAGGCTGAGTGATATTCTGTTGTGTGTCTATACCATATTTATTTATTCATTCATCTGTTGATAGACACTTGTGTTGTTTCTCCTTTTTTGGCTAGGAATATAAGTGTATGAACTCTATGTTATCTATTTGTAAAAATCCTCTCTGACCACGTCTCCATCAGCTATACTATATTTCTTTGGTCTCTTCTGTGAAGATTTCTCTAACGGGTTTTATGCAGATAGCCTCCACTTCCTCCCTTCCATTCCGACCTTGTCTTCACCGTAACCCTCAAACTGCTCTGTCTAGCCTATCCTGACACTCAACTGAAGCTGCCCTTGTTGAGCTGGGCTAACTCTACAGCTCTGGTAGCTTTGCATTCAAACTCCTCCCAGGGCAAAGCCCCTTACATCCGTGACCTGCACCTACTCCCTAGGTAATCTGGCCCACACTCACTGCTTCACATATTACCTCTATGCTGAAGACTTTCAAATTTATATCCTGATGTCTAATTTCTCCTACAAGATTCAGTCTTACAGATACAATGCACACTTAACATCTGAGATGTTCCATAACATGGTAAACATGTCCAAAACAAAAGCCAGATTTTTGCCTGAAACCTATCCTCCCCCATCCCATCCTGCTTAATCACGACTGCAACACTTCAGTTGCTCACAGCCATCCTCAAGAGCAAAGTCTTTTAATACTATACTAAAACAAATCTCACATCCAATGGCAGCAGTCAAGGAGACCTTTCTAAAACATCAACTACTCATACCTATTCATTAGAGAAAAGACATGGCTTCCCATCCCATCTGGAATGAAATTCCAGCTCAGGAGCCCCTCATGCACTGATCCCACATCTTGTGCCATCTCTCCCCCAAGCACTCTGTGTGCGCCACTGAGCTACAGACATGCCAACTTTCCTGAACCCCTCTGACCCTTGTGCGCTGGCCAGGCTTGAGGCCTGAGTACTTGCCGGTCCCTCTGCCTGGAAGGCTCTTTTGAGCTCTCTCCCAGCTGGCTCCTTGACATCCTATTGGCCTTAGCTTCTGACTGTCTCCTCAAAAAGAACCAGCAAGCTGGGTATACCTTCCACCCTCTCCACACTCTTGATATTCCTATTCACTGTACCAAACCTCTTTGCATTATTGAACCTCGAAATCTGTAATAGCTTGTTCATGTCTATTAGTCCGTTTCCTCTACTAGACTGAGTTCATGATGGTAGGAACCTGGTAAATCTGATCACTATATCCAATAAACCTAATTACTCTTTAGATAGAAGGCACCCAGGAAACACATACCATAGGAATGAAAACATTAGTATTATCATTTTGTTCTTGAAGTCACATGATCATTATACAACAGAAAAACAATAAATTACAGCCTCAGACAGAGGCTTAAATCCCAGTGCTGCCACTTACCAGTTACATACTCTCCTACTGCTGCTATAACAAACTATCACAAAGTGAGTGGTTTTATTGTCAAATTAGTTTCCACATAACACCCAGCGCGCATCCCCACAAGTGCCCTCTTGAATGGAAAAATCTGTATCATAAAGTATTAATTCTAAATTTTGAGATCTGAAAAAAGTAAAAATAAAATTAGCATATATGACTCCACTAAAAAAAAAAACCAAAAACAAAAGTGAGTGGTTTTAAAAAGTACAAATTGGTTACTGATCAGTTCTGGAGATGAGAAGTCTGAAATGGGTCTCCCTGAGGTAAAATCAGGGTGTCAGCAGGGCTGTGTTCCTTTGGGGGCTTCAGGAGATCAGAATGAAGACATTTTGGGGAGCCATTACTCAGTTACCGCTTCAGTTATGTGACTTCAGGCAAGTAACCTGTCTTATTAGGTCTAACTTCCTAATTTAGGAAACAGAACATTATTACCTATCTTAGAGAGTTATTACTGGAATTTTCCTTGCAACTATTCTAGAATAGCCTTTAGCACATGGTAAATGAGCAATAGGTGCTGTTATTTTTCTTAAAGTGTATGTTTTCACTGAATATCAATTAATATACCAATCATAGTAACATTACCTGCCCACAGCATCAAGTGGCAAATATAAACATATGACCTGATAAATTAAAAATACTTCATAGGAAATGCTATAGTAGGAGAATACAGGGGCGCCTGGGTTAAGCATCTAACTTCAGCTCAGGTCATGATCTCATGGCTCACAAGTTTGAGCCCCATATCAGGCTCTGTGCTGACAGATCAGAGCCTGGAGCCTGCTTCAGATTCTGTGTTTCCCTCTCTGTCTGCTCCTCCCCTGCTTGTACACATGCACTTTCTCTCTCTCTCTCTCAAAAATAAATAAAAACATTAAAAAATTTATTTTTAAATAGGAGAATACAGGGGCGCCTGGGTGGCTCAGTCAGTTAAGTGTCCGACTTCGGCTCAGGTCATGATCTCACAGTGCTGACAACCAGCTCAGAGCTTGGAGCCTGTTTCAGATTGTGTTTCCTTCTCTCTCTGACCCTCCCCTGCTCACACTGTCTCCCTCTCTCTCAAAAGTAAATTAAAAAAAATTCTTTTTAATTTTTTTAAAAATCAATAAATAGGAGAATATAGAAGCCAGAGGAAGCAACTCATCTCAAGGGCATCATAAGGGCTTCAAATGGGTGACTTGTGAGCAAGAACCTGATGAAGTTGGAAGGTGACGACAGGATATGGGACAAATGAGAGAGAAAATAAAGGAAGAGAAATCTCATGGAGCTACTAAAACATCCTTGGTAAGAAACAAAAAAAGGCTGAGTAAAAATATTAAGTTAAAACATGAGATCACTATTTTTGTAGGTCAAAAATCATTAGATATTGAAATATAAAAACACTGGATATTGGAATTTCATGTTTGCAACCTAATAAAAGCAATTCTTCACAGGAGAAAGAAGAATTTGATAACTGTTATTAGGGTTAAAAGTTTTACAGGGCACCTGGGTGGCTCAGTCAGTTGGGCATCTAACTTCAGCTCAGGTCATGATTTCACGGTTCCTGGGTTCGAGCCCTGCATCAGGCTTTGTGCAGACGGCTAGCTCAAAGCCTGGAGCCTGTTTCAGATTCTGTGTCTCCCTCTCTTTCTGACCCCCTTCTCACGTTATCTCTCTCTCTCAAAAGTAAATAAAATGTTAAAATAAATAATTAAATAAAATTTAAAGTTTTATTTGCCTTTTAAAAAGAATCAAATTTCATAATGCACATAATGCTATCCAACCTAGATTATCCTCCAAATCTTTAAATAATATTTAAAATGTTATTGATAGCTATAAAAACAAGTATATTAAACAGACTTTAAACTTGATAGGGAAGTATCTGCATCTCAAGAATTACAATGCTGATGGAAGAAATTAAAGACCTAAATAAATGGAGAGAGAAATTATGTTCATGGATTGGAAAATTCAACACAGCAAAGATGTCAATTCTTTCCAGATTAATAAACAGATTTAAAGAAATGAACATCAAAATCCAAGCAAGGACTGGGACACACACTTATTCCAGAATTTGCATGGAAGGACACAGCACTTACTAAAATGATTTTGAAAAAGAAGAATAAAATGGGAGGACTTTAGATTAAGGCTTTACATGAAGGCTACACAGTCAAAAAGACAGTGTGGGGGTGTCTGGGTGGCTCCGTTGGTTGCATGGAAAATTTCGGCTCAGGTCTTGATCTCATGGTTTGTGAGACTGAATCCCATGTCAGACTGCTCTGACAGCACAGAGCCTCCTTGGGATTCTCTCTGTCTCCTCTCTTGCTGCTCTCACCCCCATGCCACACTATGAATGAATGAATGAATGAATGAATGAATGAATGAATGAATGACAGTGCGATTTAGGCAGGGAGATAGATAACATAGACCAATGGCACAGACTCATCTGAGCCCAAGGACTTTTATGAAGGCACAAAAACAAGTCAACAGTGAATCTGGCAATGATTTCATGGACATGATAAAAGCACAAGCAACAAAATAAAAACAGAGAAACTCGACTTCATCAAAATAATAAACTTTTACATATCAAAGGACACAAAGGCAACCCATAAAATGGGAGAAAACACTTGCAAATCACATATTTGGTAAGGAACTGATACACAGAATACATAAAGAATTTCTACAATTCAACAAAAGTCAAATGACTCAATTAAAAAATGAGCAAAGAAGTTAAACACATATCTCTCCAAAGAAAATATATAGTCAAGAAGGACATGAAAAGCCATTCACCATTACCAATCATAAGGGAAATGCAAATGAAAACCACAATGATATCACCTCACACCCATTGTGAAGGCTATTATCAAAAACAGAAAATATCAAGTACTGGCAAAAATAGGAAGTAACTAGAAGCCTGGTGGGAATATAAAATAGTTGCAGCTGCTGTGAAAAACCATATGAGAAAAAATTAAACAGAATTACAATGATTCAGAAATTCCAAAAAAAAAAAAAAATGAAAGTAGGGACTCCAACAGATAGTGGCATACCCATTTTCCAGCAGCATTAATCACAACAGTCAAAAAGTAGTGGTTTTGGCGTGGAGATGGGGACGAGAGGTAGCTATGGCTACGAAAGGGTAGCAGGTAGGCTTCTTGCTGACAGCCTGTTCAGTACCTTCAATGTGATGGTACATACACAAATGTACACGATAAAACTGCCTAGAACAAAATACACACACGGAAAGATATGCACCTAACTAAAACTAGTGAAATGTGAGTAAGATTGTTAGACTTATCAATGTCAATATCCTGTGCTAATTTGTACTAGTTACAAAAGTAGAGAGTGGGTAAAGGACAAATGGAATCTGTATTATTTCTCACAGCTGCCTGTGAATCCACAATTGGTTTAAAGTTCAAAAAAAAACAGGGAAACCATTTTAGAATTTTAATTTTTGAACTAAGAAAGGAAAATCAAGTGAAGTTAAACAATACCTTCCTCCATGGATTTAGTAAAGTTGCACATGAGTGAAGACAATCCCTTCAGACACCCTGCCAGAACCGGCAGCTTGGGCTCTTTTAGTGCTGATGTCATCTAGAAGGAGAATTTTTAAAAAGATACCATTAAAAGAGAAAAACACAATCAAATCTATGGAATCAGAATAGCATAAGGTTTGTCACACCCGGGTCTTAAGTTCACCCAAAAAAGCCCGGAACAGGTTTTCTGAATTATTTATCATCTCACTAGGATGAACTTCACCGAATACGCCTAGGAGCTCATATATTTTTTCTAAAACTGAAAAATAAATTTTAGATAAAGACCTAAAATTACACTTACATAAATTAAAACAAAAATGTATGAATAACAAAATGAGAAGATATTTAGTTCAAAAATAATTTCATAATAAGACATAAAAAAAATAGTTTTATGTACTGGAATCTTCCCTGATAAATTTTATGCCAACCTACTATTTTAAGTTACACTTGACATGTGTTGTCAGTGTTTAATGAAATTAAAGAAATTATTTCATGGGGCACCTGGCTGGCTCAGTCAGTACAGCATGAAACTCTTAATCTCCAGGTCACGAGTTCAAGCCCCAAATTGGGTGTGGAATCTACTTAAGAAAGAAATCATTTGGTAAAGATTAAACTTTTATAAGCATAAGTCTTCATGTGTTTCTGTTTGTTACCATTTGGGTTTGTTTGGGCCAAAAGGATTCATCTGTGAAACATATAAATGCTTTCGTTGAGAAACCCTAATTTTTACATTAATTTTTTAACATTAACTTATCAAAACATTTAAAAATAACATTTATACGCATCTCACCTATATCCTGTATTCTTGTTTTTGATGCAAGTTCTCCATAGAATTTGCTAAATAATTCTCCAATTCCAAATTCATCCATGAGTCTCGAACTTCTTAAAGTCCGAAGTAACTAAAATCATACAAATTAGCACTGTCTAAATAGGAAAATAATGGCAAGGTTTCCTCTACTGCACTGTTTCTACACAACAAAGCTCCAAAATCATGTGTGTCTGGGGACTTTCTTGGCCTCTCAGGACACCTATCTAGCCTGACTATTTGGGAAGAGGTGGGTGATAGAAGAACACAAGGGTTACAAAGAGGAAGAGGGTGTAGACTTAATTTGATCTTCCCAAGAAACCAATAATATGGTTAGAACCATTCTCTCAGAGGCACTTAAGGACTAACAAGACCTAAATTCTAAAATAGAGATTGCAAAAAAAGAGATACATTTGAGAGGAATTAGATGGGACTGACACCCAAGAGGTACTTAAATATGATGTATAGGCTCACTTTCATGGTAAGGTTTAGGAAAGAACTCAGAACAACTAATGATGCAAAGCCTAGCAACTTTTTGCAGCATTAGATTTTAAGAGTCAGTTCATAGCAGCACTCTCCACAATAGCTAAAACACGGAAAGAGCCTAAGTGTCCATCAACAGATGAATGAATCAAGAAGATGTGCTTTATCTATACCATGGAATACTACATGGCAATGAGAAACAATGAAATCTGGCCATGTGTAGCAACATGGATGGACCTTGAGGGCGTTATGCTGAGCAAAATAAGTCAGGCAGAGAAGGACAAATATCATATGTGTGCACGTATAGGAGGATTAGGAGGAATTTAACAGAGGACCAAGGGGAAGAAGAAGGGTGGAAATGGTGGGGGATAGGGAGAGAGGCAAACCATGAGAGACTCTTGAATGCTGACAAAAACTGAGGACTGGTGGATGTTGGGGGGAGGAGGGGTGGGCATGGAGGAGGGCACACGGAGGAGGACACTTGTGGGGATGAGCACTGGGTGTTATGTGGAAACTAATTTGACAATAAACTATTTGTAAAAAAAAAAAAAAAGAAAAGAAAAGAAAAAAAGAGATTTATTTAAGAGTCAGAGTAACGAGAGTTAACAGAATAGCAATAAATTCCTTGCTTACTTTTCCTCTTAATTTCCCTCACAACTGAAATCCTTCCTCTGCTTTCCAGAAGAGTCTGAGAGCAAAGGGCCAAGGAATTACCAGATGATAGTTGGAAAATATTGTCCATACATCAATGTCACCAAAGCCTAGCCTCCAACATCTCTCACCCAAACACAATTTAAACCTCCAATTTTCTGCCTTATAAGTTATATATACACATAATACGAAACACACATACTTAGAAATAATATAATTACCTTAATAAGAAGATCCAGGGCTGAGATTCTACATTTAGCAGCTTTATCTTTTGTGGAAACACTAGTGCAAGTATTCTAGGTTTTAAAAAGAAACATACCAAAATCATCGATAGCATCCTAGTTCTTAGAAAACTTCACAAGAGCTAAAACTATACTTCTGAGAGGAGCGGTACCAACATACAACATACTATAATTTGGCAGTTATTTAAAATATAATATTAGATTGGGGGGCCTGGGTGGCTCAGTCGGTTAAGCATCCAACTTCGGCTCAGGTCATGATCTCACAGTTGGGAGTGTCTAAGCCCCACGTTAGGCTCTGTGCTGACAGCTCAGAGACTGAAGCCTGCTTCAGATTCTGTGTCTCCCTCTCTCTCTGCCCCCTTCCCCCTGCTCACACTCTGTCTCTCTCTCTCTCTCTCCCTCTCTCTCTCAAAAATAAACATTAAAAAAATTTTAATGTAATATTAGAGTATATAAACATACAGGTTAAAAATTACTAAAGATATTTATGCAGTTTGCTATGGTAACGATGTCAAGAATAATAACAAAAACACAAAGTAAATGGACACCTCTGCAGATTAAAAAAAAAGTTACACTTCCTTGCATACCTCCCATAACACTTGTCATGTCAAGAAAGCAAGCATGAAAAACTTAAGTTAACTAATGCAGTCCAGATAATGGTTCGGACTCCACAAAATGACAACTCAGCCTCACAAAACCAGGAGGCACTCTGGTCAGAGGGTGACTGTCTTAACTTCCAAGTCTCATTTATAAGCTAGAGTGATTAAAAGTACCTAACTCAGAGAGTTGTGGTAAAATTAAGTAAGACAAACTGTACATTAAGGAACTTTGTAAACTATGAAGCAACGCTGCATGTTAGTTATTTCTATTACTGAGGCAATTTTTCAAAACACAGTGACTCTTGAACAGTACAGGCTTGATTTTCTTTGATAAATACGGTACGGTAAATTTATTTTCTCTTATGATTTTCTTAATAGTATTTTTTCTCTCTTACTCAATTTTAAGAATGCAATATACAAGACACGGAGCAGACAAAATATGTGTCCATCAACTATTTATGTTTATTGGTAAAGCTTCCAGTCAACAGTAGGCTTATGGTAGTTAAGTTTTGGGGAAGTCAAAAGTCAAATACATGGATTTTCAACTGCATGAAGCAGGCTGGGGGAGGAGTCAATGCCTGGAAGCCTCCGTTATTCAAGGGTCAACTGTGTTAGGATTCTAAACCACAAAGACTAGAAATCTATTAAAAAAAAAAGACTGATTATTACTTTATATATTAGAGGTAACTGTGATTAATTAAAAAAACCCTCTTAGAAATTACCCCCAGATTGAATACATCAAATCTTAGAATATCCAAGAACTAGAAGCAATTCAGGACCAACTTACCTTGAGCTGTGGCACTTGGTGAAAGTATAAACAAGTCTGAGAAAGAACAACTTAATTTGTGATTGCTAGCTCCATAGCAACTTATAAGAAAACCTGAGGAAGGCAGGTTGGAAGAAAATGGGAGGCACAACAAAGGCAAACTTTTCAGACTAGGGCCGAAAGGAACACATGAACTACATGAAATATGAATCTTACCCAGCAGGAAAATTCTGTAAAATTGTTTCTTAACGTGTTTTGAAATCTACCCACAATTCAAAAAACCAAATTTACTATGTATGACTTTTTATGAGACATTATTTATCCTATATGCAGCAAAGCAGTTTTTGATATAGGCCTTAGCTTATTAAATCTAAAAAGAAAAACCCACTTCATTTCTAACACCATCAAGCACAATAAGTAAACTCCTCGATGAAAAAGGCAAGAATAAAACACAAATGCAAGTTTAACTTACACCATAAATTACAATTGATGCAGGTATATGTTTTTTCTCCTTACCTTAATATCAAGAGAATAAGGTGTGATCTTCTGGCCAATTTTTTCTAAGAAAACATATAACAATTTTAAGACTTCTTCTCTACAATCACGAAACTGTAACAAAACTACAGTAAATATGGGTAAGAAGGAGAGTCACTCAACATTTAGGAATATACAAGAAAAGGAAAATAAAACTCTTCAACTTCCTTCATCAATGTTAAGTGATTTCCGAACAAAGAGAAGCAAACCGAGATCTTTGGAAAAAACTAAGGAAGTCTGTAATGCTGGACAAAATAAATAAATAAGGTAAGAGAATTGGCAAAAACCACTCCATAAACCCACCCTAAATGGGTTGCATATTTCTCAATTCAGCCTTATAAGCAACTAAACATTAACTTAAGGCTGCTGTACTTAAACAAGGAAAATAGGAAACTCTAGATGATATTCCGTTGAGATGACACAGGCAGAATTATGGCTCCAAAGATACTTGAGTCCTAATCCCGATGTCACACCTGTGAATACAGTAACTTTATGTGGCTAAAGGAAATTAAGATTGCAAATGGAATTTAAGGTGCTCATGGTTGACTTTAAAGGGGAGAAAGTATTCTGGATTCCCCATGGGCCCAATATAATCACATGGGTCCTTAACAGTGTTGGAGAAAGGAAGAAGAGAGTTGGAAAGAGGCGAGCAGGAGAAAAGAAAGATTTCAAGCACAGGAGTTACTGGACCCATGGTTGCTGGCTTTGAAGATAGAAGCCAGGATCCAAGAAATGTGGGTGGTTTCTACAAACCAGGAACATCTGTAAGGAAAAAGGGACTTAGTCCTGTAATTGCAAGAACAGGATTCCGCCAACTGGAATGAAAAAGGAAATGAATTCTACACATGACCCTTTGGAAAGGAAAAGTGACTCCGCCTGATGACTTGGTTTTACTTTGGTGAGACCCATGTTAGGCTTCTAACTACAGAACTGTAAGATTAACAAACCTAAACCACTAAGCTTGTAGTTCTTACTACAACAACAACAGAAAACTAACACACTCCTCTGTAATCTCTCACGCGAAAGGACAAATACTAAATATTCAGAATAAACTTGGAACTGCTTTACCTAAAGGAATGAAAAGGAATTCTAACTTAGAAACGCTGAGACTAGAAAACATTTACATGTTGGTTTTATAAATTTATTTTCCCATTAATAATATACCCTTGACGATAGGTACTAGATAGCAGCATAAGTTTTGAGGCAATTTTTAAAAGTGCTGCAAAAAAGCAATTTTACTACAAAGGAACAAAAAGCGCTCATTCAGTGATTGCTAAAAAGTTAAGACAACTGCATGACTTTCCGGTTACATTTCTGCAATGCTTCTGAAAAGTAGGAATCTTTTGAGGTTTCACACTTGAAGGTTTGAAAAAGGTACTGAAGGGGCGCCTGGGTGGCTCAGTCGGTTAAGCGTCCGACTTCGGCTCAGGTCATGATCTCGCGGTTCGTGGGTTCGAGCCTCCAGCGGGCTCTGTGCTGACAGCTAGCTCAGAGCCTGGAGCCTGTTTCAGATTGTGTCTCCCTCTCTCTCTGACCCTCCCCTGCTCATGCTGTCTCTGTCTCTCAGAAATAAAAAATAAGAAGAAGAAATAAAAAAAAGAAAAGAGAAAAAGGTACTGAAGGGTTTAGGTGCGTTTAAGGTGGAAGAAATACTTCCCTTTGGTTCCCTCTCCTCACTTTGAATAGTAGGGATCGCTAACCTTAAAGCATTTTCACCAACTTTACTTTTAAAACATGTTTCCACTCCTAACCAAAAAAGCAGCATGACACTTTTTTTCCCACAGAAATTCCGACAATCCAGAATCAAACGGCTGGACTTCACAATACCGCTAGATACACCCACGGCGGGAGAAACGCTAGACAGTCGGGCTCCAGCACAACACGGAAACCCCAAACGCGCACAAGCGTCGGCGTCGTCCTTGGCGCGGCCGAGACTGTACCCACCCAGAACTCAGGAGCCGGAGCTCAGCACGCACTCCTGCCCCAAGCCCCGGATCAGCTGGTAACTGGCCATCGCCGCGCTGCAGCGGTCGCCGGCACACAAGGACTTCTGCAGCTGCTGTAGGAAGCCCTGCACACGTAAACCGGAGTCGGCCACATGCTCACGCCCGGTACTGTGCGTGCGCACCCTCTGCCGGGATCCCGAGATGCAGCGGGGCTGGGAGGCGGGGCTCACGGGAACTGGGGGCGGGGGTTCCAGAGTGGGGACGAAGCTCGCGAGATAGGAGGCCGTTCAATTCCCCCTGTTGATGAACAGTGGCGTCTCCCAGAGGCGGAGCCGTAGACGAGCGCTCCTGTGATTGGCGGGGCACCGCTGGGGGCGTGGACAACAGTGCAGCCGGCGCGAAACCTAGGCCCAGCCCCTGCAGTTTCGGAACCTGAGCCCCTAGGTGCGTTGGAGACCTCTGCGCGCGCCGTAGGTGGCCGCCCTTCCCCAGCAGCACCTAGCGGGAGGGGGCGGGGCGGTGTCCGGCCTGGGTGTCTGTGCGGTGGGGAGGGGGAAAGCCGGAGGCGAAAGCGGCGCGAGCCTCCCTTTTCGTGGCACAGGTACCGCGAGCGCCACGTCGTCCCCGGCGTCCACCCCGAGCCGCCGCGGCAGCCGGCGCGGGCAGATCACTCCCGCGCAGACACGTAAGTCCCTTCCCGTGGGTAGGGCCCGCCACATTCCCCTCGCTTCTCTTCTGGGCTTTTCCCGCCAGTATGGTCTATGAGCTAGGCCCCGCGGGGTTCTGGCTCGGAGCGGTGTCTTTAAGCCTTGCGGGGAGTAAGATGTGCGAACGGCGAGGCTTTGCTCTGTGTTCTGCCGGTTCTGGTGTGCAGACACTTTTTGTATGAGGCAGGCAGCACCGGACCCTCAATTCCACCCTTGCCAAGCCGCTTTTTTATTTGTAAACATGTCCGTGCCCATTTGGCTCCTTTTTGTTTGGTTTGTTACTTGTTCCCAAAAGACTTGATGGAACTACAGGAAGACCCAATGTGAGAATTAATGGACATCTTTTCTGTTTTGTAGGTCACAAGCTCGAAGTGAGGATGCCAGGTCACCACTGCATCAGAGACGTAGAGGCGAAGATTCTACCTCTACAGGAGAGCTGCAGCCTATGCCGACTTCGCCTGGAGCTGACCTGCAGAGCCCTGCCGCCCAGGACACGTTATTTTCCAGCCCTGCTCAGATACATTCATCAGGTGTGTTTTTGGCGTTCTAACTTTTACTGTGGTTAACATACCAGCTTCTGCTGGTCAAATTTGCTGGTTTGTTAATGGGTAGTTAATGTAACTGTGCACAAGCTAATATGTTCATCAACATTAGGGCTTAGTGAGAAGAGAAAAAAGTTTTGGTGCTTTTTTTACTGGAGGATTTAATAGTTCTGGGAGTCTTTACCACCTCAGGTTACAAGGAACGTTATTTACTATTGTGTTTAGATGACTTAGATCAACTGATAACATGGTGTCGTTTATGATTTGATAGGCTACCAGAATTTTATTGTGAATTGTCAAATTTTGTTTTTATAGCTATTCCCCTTGACTTTGACGTTAGTTCACCACTGACATATGGCACTCCCAGCTCTCGGGTAGAGGGAACCCCGAGGAGTGCTGTTAGAGGCACACCTGTGAGGCAGAGGCCTGATCTGGGGTCTGCACGGAAGGGCCTGCAGGTGGATTTGCAGTCTGATGTCGTGAGTACACAGTACAGTTCTCTGATAGTGGCTCTTGAGGAACTAGAATGGGTAATTCCCCATTAACATTGTCCTATTTTTCTGTATAGCCAGCAACAGAAGATATAGTGGGGAGTGAGCAGTCTCTAGGCCAAAAACTTGTGATTTGGGGAACAGATGTCAATGTGGCAACATGGAAAGAAAATTTTCAGGTAAGCTGTATTTTAATATCTTACAGCTCTGAAATTTTTGGCAAGAAGGGTTTATGAATTATAAGCAGCCATAACGCTTGACTGTATAAGAATATATATGTCTCCAATAATGACAGACTCCTTATTTTTGCATCTTGAGTAGTTGGTTATTCCTAAAGGCATCAAATTTCATCTTTCTCTGTCCACATGAAGAGATTCCTTCAGCGTTTTATTGACCCTCTGGCTAAAGAAGAAGAAAATATCGGCATAGATATTACTGAACCTCTGTACATGCAACGACTTGCAGAGGTAATTACTGAACCTCTGTACATGCAACGACTTGCAGAGGTAATCAAATAGTCTTATAACGGGGTGCCTGGGTGGCTCAGTTAAGCGTCCAACGTTGGCTCAGGTCATAATCTCATGGTTCGTGGGTTCGAGCCATGCATCGGGTTCTGTGCTGGCAGCTCAGAGCCTGGAGCCTGTTTCAGATTCTGTGTCTTCCTCTCTCTCTGCCGTTCCCCCGCTCATGTCCTATCTCTCTGTCTCCGAAATAAACTAAAAAAATTAATAAAAACAAATAGTCTTATAATTCAAATTATGTACTTGTAAAACAACTGGCAGAACATAACTTGTCTTCTCTTCTAGATTAATGTCATTGGGTAGCCTTTTTTAAATGTAAACTGTGAACACATAAAATCATTTGACAAAAATCTATACAGACAGCTCATCTGCTACCCACAGGTAAGAATTTGATTTTGACCTTGATGGATTACAGTACACATCCACAACATCCAGATGGTTTTTTAATAGCTGAATTTCCTGGGCCTCCAGAGCACAAAATCTTAAGAAAATCAGATGATGTTTTAAGGTGAACATTTTCTCATACTTTTACATTTCCAAAATTGACATATGTATTAGCTGTCAGTGGCATGTCATAGTTTAGTTAGCCCTTTTTCTTGATAGCATATAAAATAATGATTGAATATTAAAATTGATAGTTGCTTGGGTTGGTTGAAATAAGTTATCGTAAATGAAAATATCTTATAAATAAATGCATTACACATTTGTCTTATCTTTAACAGATTGTGTTAGCTGTATTATAATCTTTTTAAGCTTTAGGTCAAATTTTATTATTGAAGCATCAGCTATATTAATTATGATTGTAGGCTTGTGGCAAGCTGACTTGGTTTTATATCTTGATCTTCCTGCATACTAGCTTTGTGACCTTGGTCGAGTTCCCTGGCGTCCCAGAGGCTGTTTTTTCACCTGTAAAATGGGAAATGAATGTTAACAAATTTGAATGCAGTAATTAACAATTTATCTCTTCTGGTATCATGGGAAAAAAAATAAGACACAAAAATATGAGTTCAAAATCCTTTCATTACTAATTTAAAGCCTAAGACATAGCAGAACATTGTGAAGGTTTCATATGCATGATCACACTTAACCCAACTGAAAATATGCAAAAATGAGATGACTCAGTCTCAATGTACCCAAAATTTTGTAAGCTGCATGTTGTGATTATTTTGAGGTGATACTTCTGGATTATGCCATGTGTTTTTGTTCTTCTATTTTGCTAATATGAAATGCTTTATTTTTTTGTACTTAATTCTAAGATGGGAATATAAACGTAGCCTGGTTTCTTTACAGTCATTTTTATAGGAAGTTATCTCAACCTTTGACATGGCTGTCAATGAGATCTTCTTTGACCATTATCCTGACTCAATCTTAGAACATCAGATTCAAGTAAGACCATTCAACGCATTGAAGACAAAGAATATGAGAAACCTGAATCCAGAAGGTAATGTTTTTAATAAGAAAATACATGAACAAAATCTTATTTCAATATCAAGGCACTTAAAAAGAATTGGTGTATGTGATAGTGGTGATAATGGATTATAAATTGACTATATAGCAGGTTCATTTACCTTATACACCTTTTTTAACTTAACTGAAGTTACATAAAAGATGTTACAACTCTTGACAATTCTCTATCTTAAGAACTTGCCCAACTATAATAATTTTACAATTACTAAGTAAGCACTTTTTAATTTATTTTTTTTTATTTTTGTTTTTTTAAAGTAAGCCCTTTTTTAAAATCAGTATAGAAAACAAATGCAAGAGGCGCCTGGGTGGCTCAGTTGGTTAAGTATCCACCTTCGGCTCAGGTCATGATCTCAAGGTTCGTGGGTTCGAGCCCTGTGTTGGTCTCTGCTGACAGCTAGCTCAGAGCCTGGAGCCTGTTTCAGATTCTGTGTCTCCCTCTCTCTGAGACCCTCCCCTGCTCACACTGTCTCTCTCTCAGAAATAAATTAAAAAACAAACCAAGCAAATGCAAATATGAGCCCTGCCTTGGAGCCTAAGAAAGAAATCTAGTTTGGAAAGTAATAAAAGGAAAAATGTAGAGCAAAAGAGCAGTGCAGGAGATATCTCAGCTGGGGGAGGGCATGAGTTCTAGGCCCAAGTGGAAAGAGTTCATGTTGAAAGAGAAATTTGGATTACGGTAAGGATTTGGAAAGCAGGCATGAATTCACTAGACAGCACAAAGGGGGATATAGGTAGAAGTAAACCAGAGCTGAACGTGAATAGCAAATCCTGGGTCCTGAAGAGCTTTGAATTCCAGTTTAATACAGATTTTTACTCCAAAGTCCATAGGAAGCCATTGATACTTTTTCAGGAGAAAACAAAAGAAGGCTTTTGCACTTTTGAGAAGTTCACAGTGGGTCAGTCTGCTGTGCAGGGTATGTTGAAATTCAGTTAGGAGATTTTAACAGTAGCTCCAGTGCAGAACAGCAGGGTCCTAAGCTGGACAGTGGCCATAAGAATGAAAATACAGGACAAATACAGTATTTGCCATGTAGGAAAACTGAGGTATATAAACTGTTGAGAATGAATAAATACGCTTGTAGGTGAATGTGCAAAACACACAAATGTCAGTAAAAGAAAATACAACAACCAATAAGCAATTGAGTATTGGAACTCACTACTGATTAAAGAAGTGTGTGTGTATGTGTGTGTGTGTATGTATGATGAAATTGGTTCCTGACCTCATTTCTATGATCAGCCATTCAGTGGTGATGCCAATGGAGACTATTTGAGTAAGAACACTATTAAGTTTTCAGAGGCAAAGCATTGGTACGTGAAGAATTTAGGCTAAGATTGAAGATTATCATAGTTGCAGAGGAAGAGGATTTGCCAGATAATTAATTTCAAAAGTTTATTAACTTTCATGTTTATTTGTATAACTTGTTAAAGAGGTTACTTGTTAAAGTAAAAGGATTGGTGGGAAGAGAAGAAAGGAAGATTTGTAGGTAGGTGAAAGAGAGGATAGGGCCAAGTGGAAATACCTCATGAATCAGTAAGTATTGGAAGGCTAAAACAATCCACAAGGCCAGCATTCGCTGACTATAGGCTGTATTTTGGTGACCACAAATAACAGTGAAACTCATTTGGAACCAGCAGTGGGAATTAGTTGGATAAAAGTTTACTTGTCAGGGAGGGTCCAAATTGTAGAGGAACAAGGACCAAAATGAAAAATACTCTGTATAAGATCTTTCTTATATAAATGGCAGTAAGATTGGCTAAGTTATGTAGTGCTTATTACTGCCAGGACACTGTTCTAATTAGGCTTGGTGTATGCAGGTTATTAATCTTCAACAACTTCATAAGGTAGGTGCCGTCATTACTGCCATCTGTAAATGGGCACAGAGTGGCTAAGGGTATCCTCAAGGTCACACAGGTCTTCAGTCCTGATCATCTGGCTCCAGGGCCTGTGCTTTTCACATCCACAGAGACAGCAGAACTTCTCCATGATACAGTGAATGAGATGGAAGGTCATGGTGCAAAGGAAGCAAAAGTATAAACCTAATCCAAAATCAGAAGGTGGACCAGAACAGGAGGCAGACGACCAGGGTGGATGCTTGTTGGAGAGGGAGCCCTAGGGCAGAGAGCCAGAGGTCCATCAGAGTTGAGAAGAAAGAAAACACAGGAAGGGCATCCCAAGCCATTTGTTTCCCTGCCACAGCACCTGTCTGTGACCCCAGCCATCTCCAGGTACCTCTGCATCTCCCAGTAGGATTCTCCTGAGCTTCGCAGCATACCCAGACCTGCCCTGGCAGGATTATAGCTCAGGGAAGAGACCGCATCTGGCTGGGCGGTGGACAGTGGCTAATGGACATGCTGATCTCTCTCCCCAGTTCCTTGCAGACATCGACCAGCTTAGCGCCATCAGTGGCATGGTAAT
>JAESUZ010003894.1:0-188329 GCA_017311185.1 Proteles cristata cristata | reverse complement strand
CCCCTGCTCCTCTTCCTCTCCGTGCTCCCCTTGCTCCCCGGCTCCCCCCGCTGTGGTTTCCCTGCCAGGCCAGCCCTGCTGCCTCTGTTCTTCCTGCGCGGGCGCTGGGTTGTGGAGCAGGCCGTAGCTCGGGGTCCTGCTTCTGGGGCGGCTGCTCCCCTAAACGGGGAACGAGGCCAGGTCAGCTTCGGGGAGCAGGCTGGGTGTCAGGCATCTGGGAGGAAAGCTGGTGCCCGGAGCCTGCCAGGTATCAGGGGTCCCGAGATCTTGTCCTCGGTCCCCAGGCTGAACATCTGTGCCTGTGAGACGGTGGGGAGGGGCCCGGAAACTCGGGCCTGGTGACTGCAGGTACTTCAGAGACGGCCACTGTTTGGAACCCTCATCCACCAGATGTGCCCCTGCCTTGCAGGGGACCCCACGTAGCGGGGGCGGACCTGTGGACCCCATCCAGCGGGGAGGGCTCGGGGAGCCCGGACTTCTCACGTTGCCTCTGGCTGCAGCAGCTGCATGAGTCTCCCAGGTCCTGCGGAGCCGCGTCACCGCTCCGCCACGGTCAGAGTGCGGTGCAGAGGGCGGGCCGCCAGGTGGGCTCAGACCCGAGAGCCGACAGTCTTAGGTTGCACGGACTTCGCAGATGTGTCCTAAAGTCGGGAGCACTTTCCTGGTTCTCTGGGGCCCTTTCCTTCCAACGTGCCCTGTGCCCAGGACATTGGCAGAGCCGTGCAGATGGACACTTCAGCACAGGGTCCTCCAGGGGCCCCAAGGCTGTGCTCCGGGCTGACCTGGATGCAGGGTTTCTGTGAGGCAGGATGGCCGCGGATCCGAACCATAACCGAGGAAGCCACGTTCCGCATGCAGAACCCAGTTCACCCCCAGTTTGGAGCCTCTCAGGCCCTGGAGGGATGACATTGGTGAGCAAACAGACGTGTGACCGGACACCCTCACTTCCTCCAACACAGCTCTGAAATGTTTCAAACTGGGCAAGTAGCTCCCGATTCGGATGCCTAGCTCAGATTCTAGGATAAGACACCCGTGTTAAATTGCTTGATTTGAGTTTGGAGTTGCCTATGGGTTTGCAAACACAGTGCACCCGGGAGTGTTGTCCAATCACAGCCTGGGCAAACACACGCGCCCTCGACGGGGGTGGGGGCTGGGCTTACAGACCTCGGATTCTGGGCAGCTGTGCACACAGTTCAGTCTTCCATCCCAGAGCCGAGGGGCCTTTCACCGGATGCGAGACACTGTGTGGTGTGTGGCCTGCACTGTGCTCTGTACCCTGAGCCCCAGGAAGGGTTTCTGGAGGGGGGGGGTTCTGGTTACCAGAGACACGCTAGAGTTCTGATCCAGGACGTGTTCACGTGCCCGTGCTGGGAAATGGGTCAGGATATGGTCCTTGGCCTGGGCCCTGAATCTTTTCGAGAAGAGAGAAACACAGAGGGAGGAGGTCATGCACAGGACGGCTGGAGAGCGTCGGGGGACGGTCTCGGAGGCCAGTGAGGCTGAGGACGGCGCCCCCACCAGGAGCTGGAGGAGGCAAGGAGGACCCTCCCCTGAGCCACAGAGGGAGCACGAGGCACCCGGGCTGCGAGTCTGCTTCAGTGAGGCCACAGGGCTGCATTTGCAGGGTTCGGATGGAGGCCCTGGCCCAGGCCCCCATGCGTGCCCGTGGCTCCGGGGCCGTGTCCTGTAGCCGGCACGGTGGCGTCTTGCCCTGGGCCCCCTCCCCCAGGCTGGCCAGCCTGCTGTGTCCAAATCTTCGTATCACAGACACCTCTGAAGTAACATCAGACTTTCTCTCCATTTCCTAATGTCTCCAGGGGCCGTGATTCTCCTCGCCCTGGAGCGGGGCGTCCTTACGTGAGTCTAGGTGGCACTTCCTTTCCTGGGAAGGGGATGAGATGGGGCCCCTTCCAGCCCCTGCGGGGGCACGGGGGCCTTTGGGACACATGGGCTTCCCGAGGGCAGGGCAGCGGGGACACAAAGACAGGCAGCATTGAGCCTAGAAAGAGGTGCCAGCTGGAGAAGCCCCAAGTTACCTGCCTTCCTGGGAAGGGTGAGTGGGACGAGCTTCTGGGAACTTTCCGGTAACCATTCCGTAAAGCGCTCTTGTTCCATCATGTGTCTTAAGTCTTGTCCAGAAATGGGGTGCCACGTCTCACTCAGAGCTCCGGGCTCCAGCGGCTCCCCCAGGGGAGCAAGGTTGATGCTGTGCTGGGAAGGGACCAGCTGTGGCTCCGGAGTGTCCTGCATGGGCCAACCTGGCCCCCGTCCTGTGGGCACAGCCATGCATGCTGCAGTCAGCAGAGGGCACGATGAGGGGGGGCGCCCTGCGGGGTGGGTTCATTGGTCTTTACCAGCAGGCATGACCCTGGCTAAGGACCCATCTCTGACCATTGGGGGAAGGAAAGCAAGTCAGGGGTTCACAGCTCTCAGCACACCAAAGATTGAGGTGGGCAGATGGACCAGTGGATGGATGGATGGATGGATGGATGGATGGATGGACGGACATACAGATGGTGGATAGATGGATGGGTGGATGGATGGATGGATGATGGGTGGATAGGTCAATGGATGGATGCATCGATTAATGGATGATGGATGGATGGATGGATGGATGGATGAGGGGATAGGTGGATGGGTAGGTAGGTGAAGAGATGTGTACATGGATGGGTTGGTGCATATTTGGACGGTGGATGGGTGAGTGGATGGATGAATGCAGGATGGATGGATGGATGGATGAATGATGAGCACGTGGATGGATAGACGGATGATGGATGGATGGATGGATGAGTGGGTGATGGGTAGATGGATGGAGGGGTAGGGAAGTGAGTGGATGGATAGGTGGGTGGGTGGATAGACAGAGAATGACTTTCTAAATATATTGTGGGCTCCACGGCGAATGAGATCTCTGTGAGTAGGGATGAGTCTGAGTCCTAGCAGGACACTGGCTTCCCCGCTGGCCCCGGCCCCTCCCGGCCACGGCCACGGTCTCCCCTGTACAGGCAGGACCACACCCCTGCTGTTGCGTCTACCTCCATTCATTCCCCGGAGACTGACACACCACGCACACAGCTGCCCCAGGGCCTCCGCCAAGGGACGCCCCGGACCCGAAGGCAGGAAGGGCGGCTGTCCCCACCTGATTCAGCCCCTCCAGCAGGGACCGTCTGCTTCCTGGAGCCAGAGGGGGATGCTTTCCTCTCCACACCCTGAAATTAAAACCCGCTGCCTCTGTCCTGCCTGTTAAGTAGCTCCTGTCAATTTGTGGGAATTTGCCCAAGAAAAAAATGATTGGAGTGGTTTTTTCCCCTTCTACTTACATTTCTTAATCCTAATGAAATAATGAAACAGCTAGCACATGACAACTGTGTTTTTTTTTCCTTCTTCTTCCCCTCCATCTAATTTGATTACCCAAATCTGGAGTGTTTTCCACTGGCGAGGTGCAGTGCACTCATCACACGGCGAGCCTTCCCGCTCCTTGCCGGGGGAGGGTCCTCGCAGCTAATGAATCATGCTAATCAGAGCCCCGTCTTGAAAATTAATACGTTCTACTGTAACTATTTAAAGAAAAAATAATTATTGAGACTGTTCTCGCTAGATTATGCTGTCTCGAAGTTGTAGAAAGAAAATTCTGTCTAATTTCAAGATGTAATCTCAGGTTTGCAGAATTTGTCTTCCCCTGCGTGATGGACGGGCCCGGCGCCCAGCAGCCCCCGGGGTGGGGGGAGCGGGCGTGCCCCTTGTTTCCTGCCTTCTGGGCCTCCGGCTGCGGAGAGCCAGCCTCAGACAGGCCCGGGCCCTGCGTCCCTCGCTGCCCGTGGCCATGAGCAAGCCAGCCTTGCGGCCACTCGTCCCCCGCTGCCCCGGGCAGGGAGCCCCCAGCCTGCCTTCTCAGCACGTGGGGGTAAAGGGGGATTCTTGAGTTCACCTGCTTGTGGGAAGCAGCAGCTCCTGGTTTCCGAAGCGGGTGTGGACCGGCTGCCGTGGGGCTTTGCTGAGGGTCCTTCCTGCCCCCGCCGCCAGCGTCCCTCCCCGGACCTGGTGCTCACGGAGGCCTCAGCTGCAGACACGCTGCACCGGAGGCACGGGGCTGGGCGTGCGCAGGGGACGCTCTCCACCTCTGTCTGCCTCTAGCCTGTTCCCTTGCTGATTTTGGCTTCACGTTTGTGTCCATCTTGAGTGAGGGGTGGGGGCAGGTGACCCATACAAATGCACCTGCTATTGGGCACCCCTGATGTAAATGATGGGCACATTTAGGAGGGCGCCCCTCCCAGACCGGGAGCATAACCGTGCTGGTCACAGAAGATTCTAGAAGGCTAAGAGAGGGAGGGCAAGGCTCTGTGCGAGATCTTGTATGTGCTCCCTCCCTGACCCCTTCTGGCACCTCCGGGTTTTCTCCCGTGTTCCCTGGCCTGCATGGTGGTCCGGTTCCGTGCGATGGTCACAGCCGGCTCCCGTCCCCCAGCACGACGTGGACCTCGGTCGGTGCACCCCCCACAGGCCACAGTGAGCCCGTCAGCCGTCACCTGGCCAGGTGCTCTTGCATAAAGGACTGAGGATTGCCGGTGTGGCCACGTCCCTGCCCAGGACACTCTCTCCCTTTTCCAACTCAACCCAGCAGGACCTTCCCCGAGGTGGGGCCCACAGAACGCTGGGCCCCGTGCTCTCCGCCCTGGGCTGGGCCGGGGCCCACACGCTGCCGCGCGGGCCTCGCACTGGGAGCCGGACGGAGGTGGGCTGTGGACCCGAGCGCAGCTTGAGGCTCCCCTCCCCCTGCCCCCCGGGCGGCCGTGGCTTCAGGGGCTCCTCCCCCAGCCTGAGTGTCCGGCCGCCCTGAGGACCCACTGCAAGCTCTCAGCTGGGGGTCAGGTGGGGGCCGGGGGCTCTTGTGGTTTACAGCCCCCACCTCTGTCGTCAGCCGCAGTCCACGCTGGCAGAGACCAGGCTCACGGTGAAAATCTGAAGTATGTTTTGGGGCCATCAGAGGCGGTTCTGTTCACCCAGTTCTGTAAGAGGAATCAGCCACAGCCTGACACTGGGGCACAGAGCAGGGGGTGAAATTAATTCTCTCAGTTGTGATGAACTCAGCACAGCACCCTGCATACCAGGCGCTGCAGACACGCGGCTGTTGTTACTGCTGGAGACTGAGTGGGGGTGTGAGTACATGGGGGCTTTGATGATGGACAGACAGATCGACAGACAATGAACAGACAGATCGACAGGTAGATCAGTCCATAAGTAGATGGAGAGAGAGATTGTCAGACAGGTAGATCAGTCCATCAATAGAAGGATAGATAGATAGGTAGATTGATAGATTGATAGGTAGACAGACAGATGGGTAAATCAATTAATAGAAAGATCGATAGATCGATAAATAGAACGATAAACATGGTAGACTAGGTAGATAGGTAGATGATAGATATTAGGTGGACTGATAGGTAGAAATAAATGATGATAGATAGAAAGATAGGTAGATAGGTAAATCAAAAATTGATCAACAGATAGGTAAATATATATGGATGTATTTTTTTTTTTAAGTTCACTTATTCATTTTGAGAGAATGAGAAAACGCAAGTGGAAGAGGGGCAGGGACAGAGAGAGGATCCCAAGCAGAGTCTGAGCCATCAGCCCAGAGCCTGACACGAGGCTGGAACCCACGAACCGTGAGATCATGACCTGAGCCACAGCTGGAGGCCCACCGCCCCTGGGCGTCTCTCTACTGCCTCCCTGGTGGAGACCCTTGTGAGGGTGTGCGGGTGTCTGGGGGAGGGGCGCGTTCCCAGGCAGGTGGGCATCAGGAGCCACCCCTAGCCCACAGCCCGACTGGAGGCTTCCTCAGGGGCTGGATGCTCCCGCTCCCCGATCATCTGGTGACCCCCCACAGTGGGAGCCCCAGGACCCCAGGCCCTCATTTCCACCCCCCTCAGATGCTTCCTGCTGCGGGGATGGCACAGGGCAGGAACAGGGTGCCACCCAGTCTGAGCAGCCTGGGCGCTAATAGGGTGGGGGGCAGGCACACACCTATGCCCCCCGGAGTCTCCGGCCCCCGTAGTCTGGGGCCCTGCCGTGGCTGCAGGAGCATGTGCTCCGAGGGGGCAGGGGCTGCCGTCTCCCATGTGTGACTCTCACAACAGCACACGCTCCTCTGTGCTTACACGGCACGAACTTCCACACCAGGTCAGGAGAACGTCTGTGGGACGTATTCATCCAGGCTGCCCTGCGACCCCCTCTCCCGTTTACACTCACGCCGAGCGCAGGACGTGACTCTGGGCCAGAGCTCCCGTGGGAAAGACGGGCGTCCTCGGAGGCGTGGACTGGCCTCGCCGCATTCAGGGTCCGATCCATTCTGCAAGCAGCCCGGCCGGACGCGTCCAGGGGCCTGGAAATGCCCAGACCCTTGATCCCGTAATTCCACTTCTAGAAATTTGTCTTGAGAAGATAGTTTGAAAGAAGGGAAGAAAGGTGTGTTTTAGCAGTGTAAGCTGGAGGCACAAACGGCGAAAACGCCATCGGCACCGCGTGCTGAACGGCGGCGGCCACGCTGGGCCGAGCTGCTGCAGGGGGCAGGGGCAGGGCGGTGGGGCAGCTGGGAGCTGTGACCCACTCGGGAGACAGGGGCGCGGCGGGGAGAAGGCAGAGTGAGATCCCGGGGGCCCAGGGCCTGCTCTCTCCCTGAGGCCCGTCCTCTGCCCCCACGGTCTCCCCGGATGCACCTTGCACAGATGGCCCCGTGAGCATGTCCACCAGGTGAGGGCGCTACGGGCCCCCTACCCACCACTAGCCCTCAGATCGTCGGGGCGGGCGGGGTCTGTACCCCCAGCTCAGCTGCAGAGACAGGGAGGACCCTGCAGGGCTGTGTCTGGGCCCTGGGCAGGCGGTGGTGATGTGAAGCGGAGGCCCCGCCCGGACCCTCCCCCCGAGTCCCTGCCATGGCCCCCGTGTGCATCCACGGACCACAAGCCATGCACTTGCCGACCTCCAGTGTCCCCATGCCCGTCCCAGGGCGGGGGCGCCCGTCTCGCACCTCCCTACCTGCTCTGAGCTGCACCAGGTGCCGAGAGGCAGAGGGAGGTGGCCCAGGTCACCGGTCTTACAGGGCCACGCGCCGTGTCTGCCGACGGGGCCTCTGTGGTGGCACCAGGGAGCACTGTCATGGTGGAGCTTTTGAATGTGGAAAGTCGCCATGCTGGCCTCGACCAGCGGGCACGGTGGGGGAGGGGCGTCCGGCCCAGTGGGAGGGTCACCGCCCTGTCTTCCCTGGGGGGCTCCCGGCGCTGGCACCCCTGGGCCGGCTCCAACCACAGGCCTGCCGCTGGGCTGGCCCCGGCCGTGCGCCTGACGTCGACCACCACGCGTGCAGCGCCCCGTCCACTGTCGAGCACGGGGAAGGGTGAGGACAGTGAGCCGCAGCAGGGCCTCGTCTCCACCCGACTCCGTTTGCTCTGTGTCACCTGCTCAGCCATCCCCGGCTCCACCTTGTCATCCGTCTGGCAGGTGGGAAGGGGCCAGAGAAGGCCGGCACCTCCCCTCGGGACCCCTGGACACAGGCCCCCGGAACTGCCTCAGACATGGTCCTTCTTCCTTCCGCCGAGCCCTGGCCGCTCCCGCCCTCGCCTCGAGGCTCCCGCCCGGGGGCCACGCGGGTACAGAGGGCCCGGGACTCTGGCCAGGCTGACCGCAGCCCAGTCCCTGCGTGGCCACTTCTCCGCTGCGTGGCCTTGGCACATCTGACCCTCCCGAGCTGCCGCGTCCCCCTCCGTGGTGTGAGTCAGGGAGTCAGGACTTCCGGTGGTAACCACAGCGATTATAACACAAAACGAGCACAGGCATCCCCGTGAGGGCCCCAAGGCGTCCCCGTGGCCTTGGGGTTCATGTGTGTCCCCAGCAGCTGGTTGAGGGGTTCACCAAGGGCAGGCGGCCCCGCCCCAGCCCCCACTGCATGCTCACCTGGTGCGTTCGGGCCCTGACGTTTCAACTGGGGATTTCTGGAGCACAGAGGTGCTTCTGGGGCAGTGAGCAAATGGGTCTCTCCCTCAACCGTGCGGGTGTCCCTGAGGGTGCTCTGCTCTTGTTTGTATTATCGGAGCCCGTGCGGCTGCCCCGGCAGGTGGGGCGGGCGGGAGACGTGGAGCCTGCCAGGTGGTCTGGATGCCCGGGCCCCTCTCCACAAGGCCCCTGGCCGTCCGTGCCCCCCAGACACGTCCCCATGTCCCAGTGCCCCTCTTTCTACTCGGCCTGTCCTTCGGAGCAGTGCTCAACTGACTCCTCCGTGTCCCCAGCGCCAGGCCGCCCAGGGAGGGCCGGCTGAAAGTGGGCTTTGGAGGGGAGGTGCCCTGAAGGACCACTCAGGGCACCCTCTGCCCTTCCAGCCCCGGGGCCTTCCTGCCAGGACGGGGCTTAGCACACAGCCCCGGGGAGCAAAGAGATGAGGGCCCAGGGCTTCCCTCACCTCAGAACCTTCACCACAGGGCCTCAGTCAAGGCCTCGGGGTCTGCACCAGCTCTTCATTTATAGATTTTTCTGGAACCCTGGGTATGTCCCACTCACGTTTGGCTCCCGTGGGTCAGTGTGTGTGCCTGTAATCAGTACGTGTGCCTGTGTAGTAAGCGTCAGCCGCCCCTTTCCCGGTGTGTGATCTGACCCCGTGTCACCAGCGGGGTCTGGGAGACTTTGGGGGGGGGTCAGACCTGCCGGGGAGGGTCCCCCTCACCTCGGACAAACAGAGTCTGTCTGTGATCACGTCAGAGGACGTGGCCGGAGCTCTCCTGCGGTCCCACCGGCTTTGTTCTGGATGATTCCTTTTTCCAAGCTGTTGAGTAAAGTAAGCAGATTCATATGTTAATGGAAATGAAGAAACAGTTTATTCTAAAGGGAGCCGTGCAGTTTATGAGCAGCGAAGAGCCTGGCGTTGAGCGCCACAGCACGGTCCCCACGGTCCCCAGGCAAATTAGCAGGACTGTCCCTGTCCGTCTGTCCAGACCGAGCCGGGAGCGGGCTCGCCGCTGGGCTTACAGTCCACACCCGCCGCCAGCAGCCGGATGCCGTCCCTCGGGGTCATAGCTTCGTCTCCTCTGGTCCGGGGGTGGGCGAGGGGCCTGGCAGCGTGCCGTCATTCACAGCGATTGTGCTGAAGCGTATTTGTGCCGGGAAACGAGGAGGAAACGAGGAACATCCGCATCTTCCCACTGGGCAGGTGTATCTGGCCCCGGGCTTCCCTCGTCACGTGTGCCTCAGATCCTAGACCAGAACAATCAGACACCACAGACAGGGACGCACACACGCGCGCACACGTGTACACACATCCGCATGTTTGCACATGTGTGTGCATGGTCTGTCCATGCATGTGTCCAGCACCGTCAGCCTCTGTGTGCCTGGTATGCACAGGGGCACGCATGCGTGTATGCACACACATGTGCACGCATGTACAACATCACATGTGTGTTTGCACACACAAATGCACAGTTACACTGCTCATCTCAGATGCGCACACGTGGTCTGCAGCTTGACCACCAGCTTGTCCACGGCTCTGGTGAGGTGGTTCGACCGGGGTCCACTCTGACCTTCACCCCCGCCTCCTGAGGACCCCTGATGGGTAGGAATGAAGGGAGTGAGGAGCGAAATCAGGGTGTATCACCCAGTCCCGGGCCAGTGTCGCCAGGGAGACGGCGCCACGCTGGGCCCACGCCTGCACAGACTGTGCCTCTGAGCGTCTGTGCGGCCATGGCCATCCGGGCCTGGGGGGCAGGGGCCTTCCCGTCCTGTGCGCCTCCATCCTCGCCCTTCCTCCCCGCGGACTTCGCAGAGCGCTGCGTGGCCCCGCACAGGGCCCGGTCCGGGGTCATCAGAAGACCCCCACAGCCCACCGCAGGGACAGCAGAGAGCAGCTGGGCCGTGCAGGGGGGAGGGCGGGAGGGGGGTGGCGGGTAGGACTTATGCTTGAGCGCATGGGGGGCGGGGCGGGGGGCTGGGCTCAGGAGAGTCTGGGCCTGGGTACCAGCAGTGCCCCTCACCCTGGCCTCCTGGGGGCTTCAGGAGTGGTGGCGGTGAGCTGGGAGCCCCTTCGGAGGGCAGCGCTCACCTGGTCGCAGAGAGAGGAGCAGGAGAGGGAAACTCCAGGGCTCGGTATTCCTGTCTGTGAAAGGGGCCCGTGCGCCCTCCTGAAGGAGGGCTCCGAGGCTTAATGAGGTCACAAACCCAAGTTCCCTGTAATTAGCAAGGGGTCCATGATGGCATTTCCTCGTCTTTCTGCTCCTCACGGGGCCTTACCTTCCATGCTTGTCCAGACAGTGTCCTTGGCCTGAGAGCCAGGTGGTGGCCTTTACCGGGGGCTCGGGCTCCCCGTGGCCTGCAGCAGGTATGGCTCATCCCAACCCCATGGCACTTCCCCTGCGTCTGGGGGGTCGTCTTCCCAGGGGGGATTTCAGGGCCGCGGCCCGGAGGGTGGGTGCTCCTGGCCTGGGTGGGGCTGTGGCCGGGAGCTGGCGCCGATGCCACACTCGCAGGAGCAAGTGCTCGGGGGTCTGCGCTGATTTACAAACGTTTCCCGGGCCTTCCAGAGAAACACAGGCTTCAGGAGACGGTGTCTGAGGCTGTTCTGGGGATCCGTGAGAGATCGCCGCGTGAGGTGCCATCACGCTCCCGGGTGGTAAATGACCTCAGCAAGTGACCCGGCGTCCCGCTTCTTACTAGGTCCAAGGGAGCTTCGAGCCTGGTCGCCTGGAATCCCAGCTCCCCGCCCCGCCCCTGGGGCAGATCTTCACTGGGGGGGGTCCCCAGTGGGGGCAGCGGGACCACTGCTGGGGGGCTGTGCTCACTTGTCTTCCTGGGGCGAGCGCGCCCCGAGCCCCCATCCGTGCTCATTCCTGACAGTAACGCAGCGTTCTGACTGAGGGCCCCGCAGAGCGGCAGACGTGAGGGGGTACACGGGGACCCCCAGGGGAGTGGGTCCCAGTGCTGGCTGCTCGTGGGGGTGAGGGCATCAAGGGGCTGCCTCTCCAAGGACGGCCTGGCAGACCATGTCCTGGCCTGGACTCAGAGCGGGGGGTCAGGAAAGAGGGTGACCTGGGAGGCCGGGTGAAGGGAACGTGTGATCAGGCCCAGGGGAGAAGGTTCTGGAGGCAGGACGGAGGTAAGGAGGCCAGGACTCACGCCCCAGATGCTAGACTTTCACAGGCTGTACGGGCCAAGTAGCCAAGTCCGAGCGTCAGTCTTGGGGTCACATGGGGTTACAGAAGTTGCTTGGACAAGCAGCCGCCATGGGGGAAGTGGGCTGTGGGGACTGCGGCTCACCCCTCTGTGTGCCTGGGCACTTCCTCAGTGTCTGCCACGTGCCCGCTCCGATGGCACGAGCAGGTGCTGGTGCACTCCCACCCCCGTGCCCACCTGCCTCTCTGCGGGACCACACGCCCGACACGGCGGGGCCCGTTCCGGCACAGGACACGTTTCCTGCGCTCTGGCACGCCGGGGGCCACGGCTGTGGCGTAGCATCTGCAAGGCATCTGGGTGACCTGGGACATCACTGCCTCACAGCGGCTCCAGGGTCAGGCCCCGGGGATGCGGTCTGGACGGCGAGGACGCAGGCTTACCTTCTCTTGCCGTTGGGACTCACCAGGCGGTAGCGCCAGGCCCTGAACGGAACCCCAGGCCCCCCCAGAGCATCGGGCACAGCGTGGTCTCTGTTGATGGAGTTGGGGAGACTGACTGGGAGCTGAATCAAAGGGCTCAAGGAGTCCGGGTGGCAGCAGGGTGGAGACTTGAACCTGGGCCTCCCACCTCCCAGGCCTCCTCACCATCCTCCACGAGCCCTGAGGCTCCCCAGGCTGGGGAGGACCCACGCCCTTGGCGGCTGAGTCAGGGCGCGCAGGAGGTCCTGGCTGCATGCTCACCCGGGCCCGTAGGCCTTTGCCGCTGGGCCTCGGGGCGCCGAGCTGGGGTGTGGGGGTGCCAAGCCAGACCGAGCCGGGCCTGGGGGTGCTGAGCTGGGCCCCCACTGGGTGTGGGGGTGCAGAGCGGGCCCCGCTGAGCCCAGGAGCACCGAGCCGGGCCTGGGGGTGCAAAGCCGGGCCTTGCCGAGCCCAGGAGCACCGAGCCAGGCCTGGGGGTGCTGAGCTGGGCCCCCACTGGGTGTGGGGGTGCAGAGCGGGCCCCGCTGAGCCCAGGAGCACCGAGCCGGGCCTGGGGGTGCAAAGCCGGGCCTTGCCGAGCCCGGGAGCACCGAGCCAGGCCTGGGGGTGCTGAGCTGGGCCCCCACTGGGTGTGGGGGTGCAGAGCCAGGCCCCGCTGAGCCCGGGAGCACCGAGCCGGGCCCCCGCTTCCCACAGCTGCATAGGCATCCCTGCAGGGTTTTCCGCCAACAGGAGGAACCGGGTGCGAGGTCTGTGTGGATGCAGCCCGGCAGCCTTCCCCGATGAGCTGCCCTCCAGGGAGGCTGTTGGGGATGAAATGCAGGGTGCCTGCGTCCGTGCCCTCATCAGTCTCGGCTCAGCCTGCCCTGCAGGCACAGGCAGGGGTGAGGGGTATGGGGCGGAGACACGTGGGCGGATCCAAAAAGAGGGAGGTCTGTGCTGGAATGACAGGAGCTACGGAAAGGCACCTCCAGGTTGACCACGTGGCACGAACCCCAGCTTCTCACAATCATGTCCCGGGGGTTCTCAGGACCCGCACCTTCTGGAAGAGGTTCCTGAGTGCCTCCACCAAGAAGCATGGCTGGAAGGAAGGGGCCAGTGTGCCCAGTACAACACGAGCTCAGACCAGGAGCTGCCGGTAGTTGAGGATGGTGATGGGGACAGTTGTGGTGTTAACGGTGTCAGTGATGGTGATGGTGATGGTGGTGATGGTGATGGTGGTGCTGGTGGTGATGGTGGTGATGGCGGTGATGGTGGTGGTGATGGTGATGGTGGTGATGGTGATGGTGGTGGTGGTGGTGGTGGTGATGGCGGTGATGGTGGTGGTGATGGCGGTGATGGTGGTGGTGATGGTGGTGGTGGTGATGGTGGTAATGGTGGTGATGGCAGTGGTGATGGTGGTCGGTGGTGGTCATGGTGATGGTGGTGGTGGTGGTGGTGGTGGTGGTGGTGGTGATGGAGATGGTGGTGTTGGTGGTGATGGCGGTGATGGCGGTGGTGATGGCGGTGATGGTGATGGTGGTGGTGATGGTGGTGGTGGTGATGGCGGTGGTGATGGCCGTGGTGGTGATGGTGGTGATGGCGGTGGTGATGGCCGGTGGGTGGTGGTGGTGATGGTGGTGATGGCGGTGGTGATGGCAGTGATGGCAGTGGTGATGGCGGTGGTAGTGGTGGTGATGGTGGTGATGGTGGTGATGGTGGTGATGGCAGTGGTGATGGTGGTCGTGGTGGTCGTCGTGGTGATGGTGGTGGTGGTGGTGATGGCGGTGATGGCGGTGGTGATGGCGGTGATGGCGGTGATGGCGGCGGTGATGGTGGTGGTGATGATGGTGGTGATGATGACTATGGTGGTGACGGTGGTGATGATGGTGGTGATGATGACTATGGTGGTGACGATGGTGATGGTGGTAGTTGTGTGCTGGTGCTGGTGGTGCTGAGGAGGCCTACTGAGCCTGAGGAAGCTAGATCTGCTGAGAGTCGGGATAGAGTAGCAGAGAAAACTTTTCAGCCGGACTCCTGGGTCTTTGAGGCTTCTGGAATGTGCTCCCGAAAAGGAGAATCGCACTGAGCCTCCTCCAGGCACAGCAGACACCACCACGAGCCAGCGTCCGCCTGTGCCGGTCCCCACCCTGCCGGTCACGGGTCATTTGGGATGAAAGAGACAGAAGCCGCTGACGAGGCCCTGCGGAGGGGTGGGCCCAGCGGCGGGAGGGATCGATCAGTGCGTAATCGAGTTTGGGGCTGGCTCTAATTTCTGCATGACACTGCCAGCGACTAAGATGCTCGGTTCCCGAGTGACTACAACAAACGTGAAATCTATTAGAATCTCAGGGGGGACGCTTCCCCCGGGGAGGAGCCTGAGGGACGGGGGGAAGGAAAGGCTACCCCCCATCCATGCTCGGAGCACACACCTGCGTCCAGATCCCTATATGTCCCTCCCTCAGCAGGGAGACCCGGAGGGGGCTGCCGCAGGACAGCCAGGCCCTGGGGCGAGGGTGGTGTGGGCTATGGGACAGGAACCTTCTGGGGTCCCTTCTGCAGCCCCTGGCTGGTCCCCGCTGGGCCCAGAGGCCCTGGGCGAGGCCAGGACTTGCCCAGGGCAGCCTGTCTCTCACACCAGCTCCGATCACTCCTTCTCCAACCAGCTCGCCAGGGTTCCCCACACTTAAATCACTTGAAGATGCCTTTGACGGAAAAGCTACTTCCCTGGGCCCCTCACGATTGACCTAAACCGTTTTTATTATAATGTTGCGGGAATGCGAACAACACCAAGGTGGGCGTCCTCACCGGACTATAAACCAGAGAAAAATCTGAAGCCACTTACAACTGAACACAAAAAAGATGGCAAAAACCATAAAACATCAATCTGCGGCATCTTTCCAGGGCAGATGTTTGGGGAGGGTCCCCCAGAGGTGGGCTTGCCGCCGAGGCACACCCGGCAGCTCGCTCCACGTTCATTCTTCTGCTTCTGCTCTGAGGCCGTGAGGTTGGGGACGCTGCTCACACGTCGGGCAGGTTGTGTGAAGGCCTGCAGACCCCGCGTTTCACCCACAGCTGCCCAGGCCACTCGTGGGAGGGGCTCCCGGCACCTCTGCCAGGCTGTGTCTGTCCAGCACTGCCTTAAATGGGGGTGACCCAGGCATGACGGGGACAGGGGGCAAAGCACGGCACGTCTCCGGCCACGTGAACTGCTCCTAGAGGGGCGTTCGGGCGGGAAGCAAGAGCGCACGTGTGCGTGCTGTGGTCCCGGGCGCTGTGCCCCACCCGCCAAGTGCCACGCGGTGCCCTGGGGGTGCATGTGGGCACGTGTAAGCGCGTTCACGGGGAAGACCGGCTGAGGGGTAGAGGTCTAGTGCTGGGTGCCCGGGGGCATCTCCGGGGACCCATGCGAGGTGGGGACAGGCTGAGTGGACCAAGTGATGCCACCCAAGGCCGAGCAGACGCCCATCAGAGGCTCCATTTTGACCCCCAGCCCAGTCTGGACAAGCCAGCTCTCCCCGGGCGCAGGGACAGGCCCAGGGACGCACTGATGACGCCTGATGGGCTGTGGGCGGGGAGCTTCCTGCGGCTGTCAGCCCCTGGAGGGTGCCCTCCCTGTGCTAGAGCTGCCTCCACGTCACTGGCACCGTGACGTGTGGCATGAAAGGCCCCTTTGTCCCCGGGACGTGGTGGCCAGGGCTGTGCTGCCCTCTGTCTCCAGCGGGAAGTGGGCTCGGGCTGGTGGGTCAGCGCTGCGGCAGACGAGGGGCATGTGTGCCCAGCAGCACCCCCTCAGCGCCCTAGGCGGGGCTGGTTCCCGGCACGCCCAGGCCGCCACGCTGCGTGGCTGGGGTGGCCGTCAGAGGCTCGGTGTGTCAGTGCACGTGCGTGTGTGTGTGTGTGTGTGCGTGCACGCACGCACGCACCCGAATGCACAGGCGAGTGTGTCTGTGCCTGTGTGTGTGTGCGTGTGCATTTGTGTGACTGCTGTGCTCCCGTGTGTGTGAACACGAGCACGTGTGTCAGGTGAGCAGGCGTGTGGGTGTGTGCTCGGCCCTGAGCACCTGGCTCCCCGTCCTGCCCCCTCCCTCCGACTTCCCAACGGTGAAGTGACCACCTCGCGCGTGGTCATGCTGTGGGCTTCCCCGTGGCTGGGGCCGCGTGGTCCCTCCTGCAGAGCTGCGTGTGACAGGGAGGAGCAGAGAGAGGGGCCGGTGGCCTCGCGCGGCTTCGCGAAAGGTGAACGGGGCCAGGTGGGGCTGGGGCTCACCGCGGCGAGGTGGCGTCAGCCGAGGGCCTGGCACGGGAGAGGGAGGCTGAGGCGCAGGGCGGAGCAGGCAGAGCCAGGCCCTTCCGGCAGCCCCGCCGCCCGGGTGTGCGACCGCGGCCCCCACAGCACCGGCCGGGAGGCCCTCAGCACTGTCTGTGCAGCCCCGTTCCGGGCGACGCGGGCCCTGCGCGCGGCCTCCGTGCCTCCGGCCTCATCCCCGTTCCGGGCGACGCGGGCCCTGCGCGCGGCCTCCGTGCCTCCGGCCTCATCCTTCTCTTGCCGCCGAAGGGAAGTCATCCCCAAGACGCTCGTTCGCACCATCAGACCCTCAGGGTCTGACCCTCGGGCAAGCGCTGGGGTGGCCTCCCCAGGCCTGCGCGGCGGGGGAGCCGTGATGACAGCGTCCCTGGGGTGCGGCTCTGGGAGGCAGACGGGAGCACGGATGCGGATCCCCTCTGATCCACGCTAAGCCCCTTCCTCCCCGTCCTCACGGCTGATCCCGGAGAAGCTCCCCCGCCACTTGTCAGGATCCTGGCTCGGGTGCTGCGCGCAGGATTTCCGGGGATCAGGCCGTGTGCGCGCCTCAATCCCGTAGCCGCTCCGTGGGCTTATGGCATCCTTTCCCGGCGTCCGGCCAGGCTCTGGGGCCATCTTCTACTGTCACAAAACAGTGCACCCGGGACGGCGATGCGGCTCGGGCTGAGGAGGAGGGCGGTGCGGAGGGTGTGCTGGGCGAGGCGCCAAGCTCCCGCGTGCCCGGGCCTGGCGGGGGCTCCGCCCGCCCGCACACAGCTTCTCCCCTGAGGGGCCGGCCCGGAACGGCGGCCTGTGCGGCGATGGCAGCTGCTCATCCCGGAGACGGTGCTGGGGGCGTGGTGAGTGGAGTCCAGGTGTCCCCAGCCTGCCCTGGGAGCCGCGCTGTCTCAGCTCCGTGTTTTCCACGCTGACTTTCCGGCTGGATGAGAAGTGCGTCCGAGGGGTGGGTGTTCCTCATGTCACAGGGTGCAGTGATAAAATGCCACCCACAGGGCAGCTACAGCAGCAGACGTCTGGGGGCCGGGGTTTGAGATGAAGGCGCCAGTGGTCAGGTTCTGCGAGAAGCCCCCTCCGGCTCCCCGCTGTGTCCTTGTGGGCACGGTCCTCGTGGGCACGGCGCGAGGGGGCACGGCGTCTGCTTCACTCAGGCACCAGTCCTATGGGACCGGGACCCCACCCTCGTGACCGCACGTAACCTGGATTACTCCCATAAGAGTACGGTCTCTGAGGGCCCCCACGTGGGGGTTAGAGGGTTAGGGCTTCCCCTGTGATGGGGGAGCGCAGTCTGGTCCAGGGTGTGGCCTGGGAAGGAGTGGGTCTCAGGGTGAGTGCCAGCTGCACCCCTGGAACGGCCCCAGGCCCCACCCCCTGGCCGGGCAAGCTGCCTCCCTGGCATGTTACCACCGCCCCTACGGGGACAGGGCAGCACCGGGAGCGCAGGGCAGACGCACGCACACACCTGGGCTCGCTCGGCCTGGACCCAGCTTGAACTCCTGTTTCCTGGGCGATCCCAGGCCATGGGCTCTCTGGCAGCGGGGCCAGAGCTGGGGTGCAGGCTGCGGCTGGAAGTGTGCGCATGAGCCGAGGTAGCGTCTGGCCCGCGATGGGCATCCGGTCTGAACACCCAGCCTGTGCAGCTGGAGGCCCCTCTGCTTTGTGCAGATCCCGTTTCTGTAAAAGTGCGGCCAGTCAGCCGTGCGTGCGTCTGGAAGGACTTTGTCCTGGGTGAGAACATAGCCAGTTCTGCTCAGGTCCTTGGGTGAGGGTCACGTGAATACAGTCGTCACTTGGTGGGCAGCCCCTGCTTCTAGGGCTTCCCATCAGAGGGGCCCCCAGGCCCACAGGCTCAGAATGGTGGGTACCTCCCGCCTGGGAGAGATGCGGCCCTCTCTGCCTAGAAGAGGTTGGTCCGAGCTCAGTGGCCACCGGGGGTCTACCCGGCCCCGTCACTTACCTGCACCCTGACCTGATGACAGGGGCTCAGGGCAGCCCTGCATTTTCGGGGGACCACGGAGAGGCTGTGGTCACTGAGAGACCTGCCAGTGAATGGGTCTGATGTCAGCATTGGCCACCCACCTCCTGAGCCCCCCCCACGTCCCCATCCTTCACCTGGGCCAGGTGTGCCGCGCTGGAGGCGTGTGCTGTGCCGGCTTCGAAGGAGGGAACGGCCTAGTCACCCCAGGAGAAGCCCGTGGCTGCTCCTTGCAACTGTCCTCAGCACCCCGTTACTGCTTCCTGGGGCTGGCGGCGGAGCCGGGCCCGGGCAACAGCACTAAATGGGGGGGCCCGGGGGAGCAGCGGCCCAGGCTCCGCCCACCGGGCCTTCCCGCCCCATGCACGGTGCCCGGGGGCGGGGTCAGGCCGCCGGCGCTGCCCCGGGTGGGCCCTGCTGACCGCCGTCTTGTCTCCCGCAGCTCGGATCATCAGGACGAAGCAGTGGTGTGACATGCTCCCGTGTCTGGAGGGCGAAGGCTGTGACCTGCTGATCAACCGGTCAGGCTGGACGTGCACTCAGCCCGGGGGGCGGATAAAGACCACCACGGTGCGTACGCGGCCCACGCTCTGGGACACGGTGGGTGGGTGGGGGGCTCGGGCACTGGGTCCTCGCAGGGAGGCGGGCCCCACGCCAGTGATGACGGGGACAGCGGCTTCCTGGCCTGGAGAGGCCCCAGCCTCACCGCCTACCCTCTGCACCCGCCTCGTTCTCTGGGCTCCTGTCAGTCCGTCCCTGGGCTGTCCCTGCCCCCTCAGGCTGTCACGGACAGTGTAGGGGCCCGGGACCTGGACAGAACCACCCAGAAGGTAGCTCAGGGCCCACACACAAGCGGTGGTTAGTGATGACCTCTCAATTCTGGGGCATGAGCATGCTTGGAACTCCCAGAGGACAGGTCAGGGGTCCGCAGAGGGATCGACTGGGGACTGGTGATGGCCCTCAAGGTCTGCTTCTGCCCGGGGCACCGCACGGTGGCCACTCCACAGAGACCCTGAAAACCCCCGAGGGCACCCCCGTCCCTCCCCAGTCCCTCCCCCCTCCACTGAGGGCACACTGCAGACCTTCCTTTCCAGGCGCCGGGGCCAGCCCTGTCCCTGTGACTGCTGTTCCAGGGAGGGGGGAGGGGAGGGCCGGAGGGGCGGGAAAGGGGTCCTGGGACCCTCCCTGGGGTCCCTTTTCCAAAGGTAAGTTCCTCAGTGTCCACCTGTGTGTGCCGGTTCGGGCCCCGCGGCTCCGGGTCAGGGCCTGCAAGGCAGTGGCCCCTGCTGCCCGCGGCCCATTCTCTCCCCAGCCCCCTTCCTCGTGAGCTCCACCTAGAAACTGAGGACTGAGGTGGTTTGTGATCCGGCCGCGATTCCTGCCCCAGGGCCCCAGGAATGTTGAGTCGGGGAGGTGTGGGGTCCTTGGGGAAGGATCCGGAAAGCCCAGCTGGGGTCCGGGTCTTCTCAGGAGGGTGCAGGGTGCACCCCTCGGGAGCTGGGCCAGAGGACAACTCGCCGCTCTTCCTCCCTGCCTGCCCGCCAGCCTGGGGTGGAGCCCATTCCCTGCAGGCCCCTCAGGGGCGCATGTGAGCACCGGCCACCTGTTGGTGGAAGTAGGCAGTTCGCCCTTAGTGGCAGCGTGGGCTTGGCGGGGAGCAGCGTGGGCTGGGGGGCAGGCACCGGCCGAGGGCGGCTGTCAGCCGGAACCATCAGGGCGGCCAGGGTGAGCCTTCCCCGTGGCAGCTGCTCACGCCCTTCCGTGCCCTTGTTCCTCTGTGTTCCACCCAGGAGTGGGCCACCCTGTCCCCACACTCGTCAAGCCAAGCTCATTACCTGCCACCTGCCTGAGGCTCTGAGGGCACCTGGGGGCTTCTGATGTGTGGCCACCAGCTCCGGGGGCGTCGAGGCAGCGGCTTGTCATTCTAGGGTCCCCGTCTGTACGCCATTCCTGAACGGCAGAGACCTGGAGACACGCAGACCCTGGCTGGCCAGGGCCACTGTCCATCCGTGGGGACCGAGGGGTCAGTGTGTGGCTTCCCAGCACGGCCCAGGGCAGCCCTGTGTGCAGGAGACACTGATTGATGGGATCTTTTGTGTGATCACAGAGAGGAGGGGAGGCCTGGCGGGAGGCTCCAGACTGCCCCCCACCGAGCGGCCACAGGCCGTGGCCGTGGGCTCAGGCCTCCTCTCCTGGCGCTGGGAGCAGACCCTTCCAAGGAGGCGGTCCAGCAGTCGAATTGAGGCCGGTTCCCCGGGCGAATTCAGGCTCCTGGACCGTCCCCCACCCCTTGTGCTCTGCCCTCCCCACCCTGCAGCCCTGCGGCAGCGCCCTTCCTCAGTGCGTTCCTCCCCGGGCCTCACGGGACCGTCACCTTGATCCTACTGCCGCGAAAACCACAGCCGGCAGCCCCGTGGTCAGCAGTCCTGTGACCAGTAGCCCCACGGAGGTGGCCTTTCGGTCTGCTGGGTCTTCCCCCCTCAAAAGCTGGGTGTGGCTCCGCATGGGCCCATGTGTCTTCCAGCTCAGAAGACAGATTCTCCGACCTGCCCGTTCCCCGAGGAGCCTGCCCGGGGCGGAGGTGGGGGGCACCTGCTGGTCCAGGTGCAGGAGGGACATGTGCGCTCCCCTCTGTGGGGTGGGTGCGTGTGGCAGTGGGCGGTGGCGGCAGAGGGCGGTGACGTCTGTCCTATGCCCGGGGCCGGCGCTCCCGCTTCCCGCCGTGGGAAGGAGCTGGCGGGCCAGGGTCTTCCCAGGCATCTGCAGAGCCTGGACTGTGGTGACCTGTTTACAAAGCTTTCTGAAAAGTTCACTTGAGCTCTGGACCCACGCAGCGTATAACTGGAGGTGTAACCCTGTTTTCTAGGTCACATCTCCAGTCTCTTCTAGGTGTGCAGTTAGCGCTCTGGGGCGTCCCATTCCATCGCGAATGACTTTGCCGGGAGATGGGCTCCAAGGGACCTGGTGATTGCCTGGCCGTGTGACAGCCAATTCCAACCTAGCGGCTACAGCGCGTCCGGGGCGCTGTCCCCCTCCACGTCTCACCTCACGCCTCCGTGAGGCTGTGCTGTTCACGACCTCAGCCCTCGCTCAGGGCCCCGACCGCATGTGCGATGAGTTAATCACCCCATTTCCAGAGGAGCCCCAGGCACGTGCTGGTGTTTGTGTTTCCCTAGAGCCGCTTCAAAAAGGGCAGGTCCTCACCCCATTAGTGGGTCAGGAAATTAATTCACTGGATCATGACCAGCATTTAGAAGAAGTTAGAGGAAATAGAGTAAAAACCAGAGACTCCCGTGCTGGGAGGGAGAATGGCGCTAGTGACGGGCACACAGGGTCACCAGGTGTGACAGGGCTGTCCCGCCTGGGTCCTGGGGCCAACCCGGCCTCCGCTGCTCCGCCTGCCCGTGGACGCCGGCCTGCACTGAAAGGTGACCCGGGAGGCTGCCCTCTCTCCGTGGTAGCCGCTGGAGGCCGCGAGCTGCAGCTGTTCCTGGTGCTCGGGAGGCGGAGGCGGATTCTCTCTGCCGTCCTGCTGCACCCGTAACCTGCACGCACTGCCAGGGTCGTCGTGTGTGGCGGTCCGCTCTCCGGGACCAGAGCAGAGCAGCTGGATGGAGCCCGCTTCGAGCCAGCCGTCTGGGCACCACACTTGAGTTCTGTGCGGCGCGAGCGCCCGGTTACGGGAGTGTGGCCCCGTTCTGCTCAGGAGCGTGGGTTTCGTGGAATCTCGCTTTCCCCCAAACCACACCTCCCGAGGGCCGGTTTGAGACGAGGCCCGGCGGCCGCTGCCTGAGCCTCGTCTGGAGCCCAGATGTGCGCGTCCTGCCCAGCTGTTCCCTGACTGCTGGCAGTCAGGGGGCACCCAGCATCCGGGCGCCTGTTAGACCCTGGGAGGGGACGCCCGCGGCCCGGCCCAGCCTGCCGACCGTCCGGAGGTCAGCACTCAGTACAGACCAAGTCACAGAGCAGACGAGCACCCGGGAGTGGGGGGGGCGGGGGCGGCTGTCTTTGACTCTGTTGAGTCCTGCCCTAACACGCCTTCCCGCGGCGGCGGAGCATCTGTCCACAGAGTCCTTGTCCGGCCGTGCGGGCAGCGTGGGACGGGGTGGGGCTGGAGCGAGCTAGTGTGGGGCAGGGTGGGGCCGTGCGGGCAGCGTGGGACGGTGGGGCTGAGCGTAGCTAGTGTGGGCAGGGTGGGGCCGTCGGCCCAGCGTGGGACAGGGATGGGGCTGAGCGAGCTAGTGTGGGGCAGGGTGGGGGTCGTGCGGGCCAGCCTGGGACGGTGGGGCTGGAGCGAGCTAGTGTGGGGCAGGGTGGGGGCCGTGCGGGCCAGCGTGGGACGGGGTGGGGCTGAGCGAGCTAGTGTGGGGCAGGGGGGGTCAGGCAGGGCTGGGCGTGTGGGACGGGGTGGGGCTGAGCGAGCTAGTGGGGGCAGGGGTGGGGTCAGCCGGCCCAGCGTGGGACAGGATGGGGCTGAGCGAGCTAGTGTGGGGCAGGGTGGGGGCCGTGCGGGCCAGCCTGGGACGGGGTGGGGCTGAGCGAGCTAGTGTGGGGCAGGGTGGGGGCCGTGCGGGCCAGCGTGGGACGGGGTGGGGGCCACTGCCCGTCTGCACCGTCCTCAGGACGTGAGGATGTCTTGTCCAGACGACCCACTTGGCCCGGAGATGCTGCCTCAGCCTCCTGCAAGCAGGGGGCCCCACACCCCGGACCCCCGAACAATGGACCCCAAACAGTGGACCCCACACCCAGACCCCAGCACACTCTTCTCACACTTGTGCTGAGAATTGTACAAGGGCCGTCCTTAGGAACTCAGCAAAAGCTGGCTCCGGGCTCCCAGTTAAAAAAAAAACAAACAGAACACGCATCCTTCCCGTTTATGCCGTCTGGATGCCCCTTAAAGTGACAGGGACGCACAAAGGAGAAAGGCATATGTTGGGGGGGGGGGGAGAGGAGACAGAAGGGAGGGCGCCGTGGAGGCGGGGCTGCAGGGGAGACCCCAGGCCCCCCCGCCCGGCCCCACAGCAGACGGCCCCACGGGGCTCCATGCCTGGGGAGCCCCCAGGTGTTGGGAGGCTTCCTGAAGACCCAGGTCCTGAGAAGCACTGGCCCCTCAGCTCCTGGAGCGCTGTCTCCCTGGAGGAACCCCCCCATAAGTCCCCTGCAGTCCCCAGAAGTGATCTCTGCAGCTTATTCTTACTGGGCTCTGGGGACCAGACGTGAGATGTTGAGGTGAGTCTTCTCCAGAGGGTCCGAGGAAAGGTCCGTCAGCCTCATTCAGCGTCTGGGGCTCCAGGCGCCCTGGCCATGTGCCCACATCGCCACGTGGCTCCGTGCCCATGGGAGCCAGTGGTTCCCTGGGGAACACGCGGCTGCCCCGTCCAGGCCCGTCCCAGGTTAACAATGATTCTGTCTTACGAGCTTACTTATTATGTCTAAAATGACTCCATTTCCAAAAATGTCACTTGCCGAGGTCCCAGGTGGGCATGAACTTTGGGTGGGTGAGAGTCCCATCCCACCCACTAACTTCCCAAACCCAAGGTGGAAACCGGGTGTCGCTGTGGTTTGGGGCCTGAGGACCCTCGTGGGAAGCCCAGCCTCTGTCCATCGGGTCCACAGGCCACACTCGCCATTGTGGGGGAAGCGTAGGGCCGGTGCCCCAGCGGGAGCGCAGGGGCCGCGAACCCCCAGCCTGAGAGCAGGCGTCCTGGAGGCCGTGGGGCCTTCGGCCGCACCCAGAACTGGGGGGCGGCCGTGGGAGTGGAGGGTGCGGAAGCGTCAGGAGGAGGCACACGAGTGCAGCCCTGTCTCCGGCCTCTGCTCTTCCTCCCGGGGGGGTGGGGGGCCTGAGCCCCTGGTGGGAGGTGTGGCGGCCCCGCCTCCGCCGTGCTGCCCTGTGCAGGGACCCTGCCGACCAGCCTCGCTCCACCCAGAGGTGAGCTGTCACCCCTGTGCTCCCACACCCCAGATTTGTGACAAGACTCATGGTGGATTTAAGGGGCGCCTGGGTGGCTCAGTCGGTTGGGCGTCCGACTTCAGCTCAGGTCATGATCTCGCGATGTGTGGGTTCGAGCCCCGCGTCAGGCTCTGTGCTGACACTTAAAAAAAGAGTCATGGAGGATTTAAGACGCTGAGTTGGACGCTAAGGAGGTAAAAGGCACTTTTGGGGAATATATGTATAATTTTTATGAGGACGGAGGTATAAAATATGTATAAGATGCGCATGTAACCATGTGTACATTTGTGGTTGCACACACGTGTGCATTTGTGTACACACATACCGGCATGAGTGTGTGTGTGAAGAGCAGATTGTTAACCCTCTAGCGGAACGGCGGAGTCCCACAAAGCTGTAGCGTCGATTCTTTAAGAGAAGTAGGAAAACTAGAGATCAGTTCAGGAGGTAGGGAGAATACAGGGGCCAAAAAATAGAGAAAAACGGAGATAAGATTATCAAAGAAATACTGAAAGAAAGGAATTCCCAGAGCTCCAAGGCGCGGGTTGCCGAGGGAGAGTGCTCACGGAGGAGGGGTGAGGCAGCGCGGGGCGGGCAGGGGGCCCTGCCCAAACCCAGAGGCGAAGATGCTCGCACGGGACTTGGAAGCGGCGTCTGCTGCTGCGCCCCGTGGCTCGAAGCCACCCCTAGGGAACAGCACGTGCCCCGAGTCCGGGAGGGAGCCCTGGACCTGGACTCCAGGGCCCATTGCCGGAGGGAGCCTCCCGGCCCCGATTCCCGACAGGAGTGTTCCCCGGGTTCAGGGAGGGAGCCTCCTGCCAGCGGGACTCTCCGTGCCCCCTCACGTGGGGCCTCGGGCGCGGCTGCCCAGGGAGGGGACAGAGACGGTGGGGGAGAGCCGTCCACACCGGCACCTGCGGCCTGTTCCAGAGACAGCTGGGCTCCTAGGAGCCTGGGGGCCGGCTCGTCTCCAAGAGGGAGGCAGGGCCCCAGGGGACGTGGAAGATGCCGGAGTCCTTTCGGGGTGCACTGGGGGCCACAGGGACAACTTCAGGAGGGACGGTGACCTATGTCTTTGTGAGGCTGGCTGGGCCACAGCTCGAGGTCACAATGTCCGGGAGAGGGTTGCAGATGAGACGCTGTGGTCCCAGCTGGAGAGGAGGGGACCGGGTGGGTCCCCAGTGTTTGAGAGGGGACACGGCGACAGCGGTGGAGCAGGGAGGGGTGGGGAGGGGCAGGTGTCAGGATGAACTCGTGCTTCCGGCCTGATGACCCCGTAGAAGCCAGGACCGCTGCCCGGCCCGCACAAGCAGGCCCCACGTCCCTGTGGGCGGTTTGGAGGCCCCGGCGGGCAGGGTGGCGGCCGTGGGCGTGGAGGGAAGTCCACAGGCGTCCAGGCAGGGTCACTAGGAATTCCTTCAGCCTTGCTGATGTTGGGGGCTGTGCGCACCCTGCTCTCTGTCCCCTGGGAGGCCTCCGCCTGTCCCTCCGCGCTCAGGGCAGCCCGGGGCTCCTTCGCCCCTGAGCTCCAGGACTTCTGGGAACAGTGGACCCAGTCGTCACTTCCCGCAGACGCTGTGGCCGAAGGCCTGCTCGCCCCGCCTGGCCGGCCCCCCTGCCGCACAGGCCGGTGTGTGCTGAGTGCTCCTCTGTGCCCGCTCCAGGCCAGCCCCCCAGCCGGGCGTGGAACCCAGGCTCTGTCCCCGCCCTGAGGGGACTCGCTGCCTTTCCTGAGCCCCGGGCTTCCGGGTCTGCAGACCGTCCGGCAGCTGTGAGCCCCCACAGGCAGGGCTCTCCCCCCCCACCCCGTCCAGGAGCTCGGGGCCTCGCGGAGGCGTTCGGGGGCCTCTCGTTTGTCTCTGATGCTGAATGAGCCATCCCAGCAATTAGAATCCGTTATTAGCGAACGGGGCCTCAGCTGCCGTTCCGCTGCTCATTCTGAAAACCAATAAAAGAAAAATGACTCTGGGCCCCGAGCGAGGCGGCGTGCGGCTCTGCTGGCCCGAGGCCACAACCGGCTGCCTTGTGGCAGCTCTTTCCCTTGTGTGCTGGGGGGAGGGAGACGGTGGTCCCTGCAGATCTGCGGGTCTCCGTCAGCCCACCAGCAGGTGTCCCGGCCCCACGCCGAGTGCCCCCCTCACTCCCCCACCCCCGGCCCCGCGCGCCTAGCCTCTGCCGGCTGCTCATCTGCACTTTCGCCTCCCAGGGCACCTGTCCGTGTAGACTGGGCTTCCTCCTGCACACAGTGCCCCAGGCTGGCCTCTGCTTCAGAGAAATCCACCCTGGGAACCCTCTGAGCCGCCCCAGCTCAGGGCCCGCAGCCTCCTGGGAAGGCACCCGGAACAGACCGTGGTGTCAGAGGGGACTTGGGCTGCGTGTTGACCCAGCTGCCTGAAGAGCAGATTGGGCTGCGTCCCCCTTGGGCCCCTGCCCCCGGGTTTGGGATGCAGGTGAGAAGGCCATGGGGGGAGGGGGGGACCAAAGAACAGGTGCAGAAGACGAGCCTGGGGCTCTAGGAAGCTGCTGATCAGAGCGCACGAGACGAGGGGCCCACGGGATAACCCCCGGCCCAGCTTGCGCCGCCTCAGCCGTGGCGGGTCCCTGCGAGGGAGTCCGCAAATACTCGAACCACTCGTACAAACGCTCTTACACATCTTGGCCTGAGTACAAGAGGGATGATGGATTTGCCTCTAATGGACAAACAGGATTTTCAGCTGGAGATTTGGGTTGGAATGCGCGCGGCTGGGTCATGTGGCAGAGCCCCTCACGCCCACGACGAGGTGCCCTCAGATCCGGTCAGGGCCTCCCCTCCCACGGCGGAGGCGGGTGGGGCTTCGGCGGTGGCTCCTGCCCTGTGATGAGCGCTCCCGGCCACCCAGCCCCAGCCGCTGCGCCTGGGCTCTGCCTCCTCCCGGGTGGGTCCCGGACCCCCGTCGTCCCTGCTGGGCTCGTGCTGGGCTCTGCGCAGTGGTCTGTGGCTCAGGGCCTCCCCTGCCGCCTGCCAGGATCGGGGGACAGAGGGGCCAGCCGTGCTGTGCGGTCCGGGGCTGAGCGGCCCCTCCCGCAGGGCTGAGAGGCCGCTGTCTGCTGGACGTGTGGAATTTGAAGGAATGGTGTTTGCGGCGGGTCCACTGGAGCCCGGGCAGGACACGCGGCCTGGCGGGGGCGAGCTGGGGAAGAAGGCATTTGGGCTCAGGATGGGGTGTGGCCGCCCGGAGGAGCGAGGGGAGGAGGGCGGAGACGCAGGGAGACTCGACAGAAACCAGCGCCTCTCACCTGCCCCTCTGGGAGCATCTCCGTGAATACGACATCCTAGCCGGACAAAGGGCCTTTGTCTGGTTTCTAGGATTAGTGTCCAGGGAGGCAGAGCGGACGGCGCGACTCCCCCAGAGTAAGTCAGTGCCCGCACCCAGCTAATTCTTTCTGCCGCACAAACAATGAAAAATACCGAGTCCTTACTCTGATCCCTGTCTGCGATCCATTTTGTGTTCTCTGAATCACGGCTATTCATCACCACAGTAATAGCTGGACATTTTAATAGAGTCTGTGTGTAAACAAAAAGCGTATATGGCCCGTGCGGCACCAGGCAGTATCGTGAGCTGTGACGTTCTTCATTTTCTCTGCAGAAATGAGCCTAGAAACAAAACATGGGTTTGACCAAGCCCGCGTTATTCCCGTGAGCGCTTGTGGCCGAGTGTGTAAAGGGGACATTACGTGCCGGGAGCTGCTTACGGTGATGGTAACGGTGCTGCATGAGTCTCGATTGTCCTTAAAGCAATTGTTCTTTGAATTGTTTTAAATACATAATTGGCAAATGGTTGAATTGGGGGGGAACGTGCCCAGTGGAGAAACCACAGGGTTGGGGTGTCCCTGACGCCACAGAGGTTCAGCCTGCCGAGCCACCCGCATCAGGGTCGGGCCGGGCCCAGCGCAAGGTCTGGGCGGCTCAGTTCTGCGGTCCCTGCAGGGGCAGCTGGGTCACAGGATGGGTGTCCCCCCTCCCCCCGTAGCTCTGTCCCCACCCCCATCCTTCCTGGCGCCATGTTGGATGCTCGATGCAGGGATGAAGCCTTGCGGCACCATTTGGGCTCACACAGGCGGCCAACACTTAGACGTGGAGTCAAAAGTGTCTGCTGAATAAATGGGAGACTACCCGCCACCCGAAGGCACTGGCCAGGCTCCCGTGTCCCAGCGCTCAGCCTGATGCCTGGGACTCCCAGGTCCGAGAAGGTCGTATGGTCCCAAATCTCAAGGTGGGGACCCTGCCTCAGACATGGTATGTGCCCCCCACCCCAGCCAGTCTGGGGGGTCTGCCGCCACGCTGCCCACCCCACCGGCCGTGGGCTGTCCACCTGCCAGGCCATGGCCCCCAGAGCGCTCCTGCTGTCCTGGAAGTCAAGGGGGTCCCCGTGACCCCGTGAGCATGAAGCGGCCCCCTTGTCAACAGTGAGTGTTTGATAAGGATTGATCAAATTCAGAGTGACCCTGAGTTCCTGGTTGGGGCTGTTTGAGTCGATTCTGTCTTCGGTCCCGGCTTTCCTGAGCTTACTGTGCGGACACACGGGCCAAGGGATTCAAAACATGCTTTTTTTTCCTGCTGGTTGAATACGTCCTTATGATCTTCCAAATGACATTGCTTAGGGCTTCATTTCTTTGTAAAGGATAGAGGTAGACCCGGCCCCTCTCAGCAGTGCTGTGAAAAGTAGGATCACATAAGCAAGAAGTTGGTCGGTGTGCACACTGCACAAACCTCCAGGGCAAGACGCCTTCCCTGCCCCACGCCCTGTGAGTTCCGTCCTCGCCGGCCGGCCCCTCCGCCCGCTCTGGTCACGCTGCACCTGCCTCTGTTGCTGTGATTTCACGCCCTGTCCTCTGCGCACCCCGGGTGGGGGGCTGCCGATCCCGGCCCAGCGGTGCAGCCGGGTCTCCGCCGGCCGACCCCTCCCCGGCTGCGTCTGCGCACCGCACGGGGAACACACGGCATGTGACATATAGACGCTCACTGAAGGTCAGTCTTTACAAATGAAACGGAAGGACTTCTGTCACAACCCAAGTCACGCTCCCCATTAGACCCAAGCGTGTACTGGACGGCGTGGGTCCTGGGTGGTGGGTCCAGCGCCGCCATCGCTGGCTCCTGACACCCGTCCTCCCTCACGGCTTCTCGAGCCGGAGCACCGAGCTTGGCCCCGCCAGGCGCTGTGTGTGACGCCACCTGCCGCGCCCCCTCTGGGACCCCACCTGCTCTGTGACAAGCCCCAGTGTCGGGCGGCTGTCCCCACTTTCTGTGTGACCTCATGCCCCTCCCCACCCTGTCCACATGGCGATAGTTCTAGTGCACATGTGGGTAGCCTCAGTTTCCTCATCCGTGGGACGGGGTAAGCGTGCACCCCGGGCTGACCTCACAGGTCCCTGGAGCAGTGGGAAAGGGAGAGAATGGTTTATGAAAAACCGGGGAGTCAGCGTGGGTATACATGTTGCTGTTTTCCTTGTGTGGCACCTTCCAGAATATTCTGGCGTGCTCACATCCCCAGTGACTGCGTCATCAGGAAGAAGCCATACCCGCGGCCCCTCCTGGGAAGCCCCTGCCCGTCTGGTAGTGGGCGTCGCGTAGCGGGAAGCCCCAGGCTGCTGGCCGTGTTGCCGCATCTCTTAGTTTGTGTGAAGTTTGGCTGTGTCTCTGTCTGTAGTCTCTGCCCGTGAGGCTTCAGGTTTTCATAGGCCCGGATGAGTTGCTTCCCTCTTCCTCATAACCACCACCATCCACACCATGAGGGAAGGAGTTTCTGCGAAATTTGGAGGAGAGAGGAATGGTCTGATCCTTCCTCCAAGTCTGTGAAGAACCAGCCGGGGCTTTCTGGATTAATATGGTGCCCGGTAGTCTTTCTGGATTAATATGGTGCCAGGTAGGCTTTCTGGATGGCAGCTGGGGGCTTTCTGGATTAATGTGGCAGCCATGGCTTTCTGTACTAATATGGTCCCTAGTGGACTTTCTAGATTAATATGGTGCCCGGTTGGCTTCTGGATTAATATGGCGTCACACTTGTTGAGCCAGCTGTGTGGCCCCTGCCTAACTTCCAGTTTCGCTTATTTTTGGAAATAAGAACAATTGGCCATCGCATCCTGACTCAAAGAAAAGAGAGAGACGTGCTGAGTCTGGTAGCATCCCCGTGGGCGTGTCGCACGCAGATGGGGGCCCCCTTCTTGACACATCCCCCCGCTTTACCGTCTGAGCCCCAGCTCTGAGGAGGACCTCCCAAAATGCAGAGGGAACCTGCGACTTCCACATCGCGCCCGGGCTCGCCCTCGGGGCCCAGACCCGGCTGCCCTGACCAGGAAACCAGCTGTCAGGGGTGCGGCCGGCCAGCGGGAGCTCTCGCGTCGGCCACGCTGCAGGGGTGGACTCCCAGCGGCGGGCAGGACAGGAGGCGCTGGGCAGACGTGAGCTTCACCAAGAGGGGCAGAGCGAGCAGGAAGGGCCTCCTGCGGGCAGGAGACCCGGGGGCCTGTGCGTCCCTCTGCTCGACGTTCAGAAAGCTCTCCAGCCGAGGCAGAGCGCCTGACCCCCCAAGCGGGATAGGCCCCTGGGAGCCGCGTCCCCCCATTGAGAGCCTGTTGGGGGTCACGTGGGGACTGGGTCTCTGTGCAGGGAGACCTTCCAGGCCAGCCTAGAACGATGGGGCCCCCACACCCCGCACCCAGAGGCAGGGCGGAGGCTTCCTTGCCGCTGGGCCTTTGGCTCATTCCAGGCCGGGCTGGGCCTCCCTGTGTGTAAAGGGATTTAAAACACCATCGGAGCCAAAGTTCAGACGGGAGCCCGTGGGGAAACGCACACTGTGGAAAGGAGCACGTTACAGAGAATTAGAGGCAGAGTGTGCTCTGGAGACAGTGCCTCCGGTACAGAGGGGCTTCTGGACAACGTCTGCTGGTGCGTGTCAGACGCATGAAGGCTTGTGCCTTCTGTGACCCGGGAGCCACGAGCCACAGAGAAGCCACGAGCCACAGAGAAGGACCGCCTGGGGCAAGGAGGCGCTGGGCGAGCTGGAGGCACGTGGGTGGGATGGAGAAAGGTGTTGGGAGCCGCGAGTGAAGGAAACGTCCCTGCAGAAAGCGGACGCCGTGAAGCGGGGCCGTCTTCACCCGAGGGGCAGCTCGGAGGAGAGAGCCGAGGGATGGAGGCAGAGAGGAAGGCCGGTAGGTGTGCAGGGCGGGGGCCACGTTCCCAACCTGAGAAGCGGGGTGCTCCGGAGGGGAAGCCACCGTGACCAGGGAAGGAGGAAGCATCAGATTAGGACGACAATGGGACTGGAAAGGAAGCTCCCAGCTACAAGCAAGACGGAAGCTTCAGGACCACACACCCCACGGCCGTGCGTTTGCATAGAAGGGATGAGAGACGGCCGCCCACACCGATGCAGGTAAAACCAGGGAAATAAAACTAAGTCAAGAGGACAGGGGTGCACAGAGCCTCCGAAGGCACAGACCAGCCGCCCTCTGAACCCAAAGGAAAGAAAGGAGCGCCACCAGGGATCTGACGGAAACATACTGTCACTTTAGAATTCAGTCCGACTTCGGGGCGCCTGGGCAGCTCATCAGTTAGGCGTCCGACTTCGACTCAGGTCATGATCTTGTGGTCCGTGGGTTCGAATCCCACGCGTCGGGCTCTGTGCTGACAGCTCAGAGCCTGGAGCTGCTTCCGATTCTGTGTCTCCCTCTCTCTCTGACCCTCCCCTGCTCGTGCCCAGTCTCTCTCTCTCAAGAATAAAGAAACATTTATGGGGTGCCTGGGTGGCTTAGTCGGTCAAGCGTCCGACTTTCGCTTAGGTCATGATCTCGCGGTTCGTGGGTTCGAGCCCCGCGTCGGGCTCTGTGCTGACTGCCAGCTCAGAGCCTGGAGCCTGTTTCAGTCTGTGACTCCCTCTCTCTCTGACCCTCCTGCTAACTCTCTCTCTCTCTCTCCTAGAAATAAAGCATTAAAAAAAAAAATTAAAAAAAAAAAAAAGAATAAAGAAACATTTAAAAAACACACACACAATAGAATTCAACCCTACTTGGAGTTGTTTTTTGAAACAAGGGACTAAAGAAGACAGTTTTAAATTTGAGAGGATTTAGAAAGTGTACCACCCACAAAGCTTCCCTGAAAATGTGAATAAAAGATTATCTCAAGCCAATCAAAGAAACTAGAAATTAAGAGTGGTGACTGTTGAAACCGATAAATGTGTGGAGTTAAATAGAAGTCACTCCAGTGAGCGTGGTTAGAAAATCGAACCCAAAATCCACAGCATGTTATTTAATATGCCGCATATATTGTGAAAAATAATCGCTGTGTCATAGTAAACAGCTTTGTTGCCTCTGGCTAAATTAATAGAGGCTGAGCGGCGGGAGCACATGCTGAGTAAGGGAAGAGTGACTTAATGTCTGTTCATGGAGGAGAAGGAGCCATAATGACTCAGGTCATTAGAAATGGCTTAATCATTAAGAGTGCATTTGATTGGGGCGCCTGGGTGGCTCAGTGTCCGACTTCGGCACAGGTCATGATCTCACGGTTCGTGGGTTCAAGCCCCGCGTCGGGCTGTGTCCTGACAGCTCAGAGCCTGGAGCCTGTTTCAGATTCTGTGTCTCCCTCTCTCTGACCCTCCCTGCTCATGATGCTCCCCCCCCCCAGAGATAAATAAAACGTTAAAAAAATAAATAAATAAAATAAAATGGGGTCCTCATCACAGAAAGGCTGAGGGTGGCCCCAGGGTCTGGGAAGGCTCCCGGTCAGGCAGCCCTGGGATTTCTGGGCAGAGCGGCTGGTCGCTCACTAAGGGGCTGGTGAACAAATGTGGGGTCAGAGCCCGAGACTCAGGTGTAACTCTGCCTCGAAGGCACAAAACCCTCCTCCCCACCCTCTCCTTTGACCGAGGTCTCCCTCCCCAGCTGCCCTGGTCTTCGTGTTAAACCCAGATGTTAGTGTCCATGGTGTCCGTGACCCCAAACCGGGGGCCCTCGTGATTCGTGGCTGCCCTCCCCAAGGAGGAGAAAACGTGGTTTTGCTGTAGAAGTGGCCGCTCAATAGAAATAGCAGACAGTTATCTACCGAGTCAGCTCCCGAAAGCCCCTCTGAGCTGGGATCCAGCCTGGACCAGACTTTCTAGAAACTTCTCCAGAGAGACGTACCCCAAGAAAAATGGCTGTGAGGCAAAGGAAGGAAATAAGTCACGGTAAAGAAAGAACTGTAATTCTTCCGTATCAGATTCAAAAAGGTCTTACATCCCAGAGAGAGAAGCCACGCAGTTTAGCTGGGCGGTGAATCCGGGTTCCTCCAGCTCTCAGCTCTCAGCCCGGGACTCCGTCGGCTCTCGCTGTAGAAGCTAAGGAGAAGCACACACCTTCCCAGGCGGGGCCCCGGCACCACCCGCCCCAGCAGCCCCCGGGCTCTGCCTCGTCACACAGAAGGGCTGCACAGTCGCCGCCAGCCGGCTCTCCCCCGCCTGGCTGGAGCCGTCGGCCGCTTACCCGTGTGACATCCGTGTTTGCGGCCGGCCCGACGGCAGGGGTCAGGAGGGGTGACACAGCTTGCGTGTCTGCAGCTGTCCAGGTGAACCCCGAGGTGTCTCCGATCTGGGACTTCCTGCTGGGGAGCAAAATGACAGACACACGTTAAGACAGATCTGGGGAGAGGCGCTGGTGGTGGCTCCGTCCTCCGCGTGTGCCTGCTTTCGGTCGGCCCTGTCTCTGCGCCCTCCCCGCCTGGTATGTGCCGCACACGCCTCCCTGCTCTCCCCCCGCCGCTCCCCTGCAGGGCTGTCGCCTTACGAGCCGGGCGGGCCGCGATCGTGTCCCGGCCAGGCGGGTGCTGAGTCAGCCAGCCCTCGGGACCTGCCGGGCACGGCCTGGGCTGTTCTCCCCGTGGGGGTCTGATCAGCCCCGGACGTGCTGACTCGCAGAGATCCGCGGCGTTCCCTCCCCGTCTGGGCCGCCACAGCCCTCGCCCCTCTTCCCAGATCCCACTCCGCTCAGCGGGAAGCTCGTCTCACAGCCCACGTCCTGACACCTCAGGAAAGCTGGGTGGCCCGGGGGCCTTGCAGACGGGGAGCAGGGGCCCTGGGGTCCCCTGGCTTCTGCCCGTTGGCTTCCCAGGCCCGTCCCTGAGCTGCGGGGAGGGCCACACACAGCAGTGCCCGGCCACGGTCTCTGGGCACAAGGGGGGCTGACCACACTCTCTAGTAGGAGGCAGGGATGTGCCGTGGGGACAGGTGCCCCCCAGCCCGGCAGGCTCAGCCTCCACCGACCCCCCATGTAGAGCACGGAACCTTCAGCACCGGCGGGCGACCCTGAGCCCAGGTCAGAGCCCAGTGCCTTACGTGTCCTCACGGGGCCCCCCAGTTGCGGGGACGTTTCAGAGAACAGGGGGGCCAGCACATGACCTTGTGGGTTGTGGGCTCGGGGCACGTGCTTCAGTCTGTGCCTCCTAAGTGCTCCTGCAATAGCAGGAGAGCAGAGGCATCATTATTCCCGGGGGCGGGTAGCAAGTGGCCCCGGAAAGCCCGCCAAGCTCCACTGGACCAGGTAGACGGACCTTAGAGGTGGAGGAGGGGCAGTCATCCTTAGAGGCGGCGGCTCGTCCCGGCAGGTGACCTGGACAGGACAGGCCCGCTGGCTCGGCTGGGCCCGCGGGGGCACCTCCGTCCCCAGGGCGGTGTCCTCAGACCCGGCCCAGCCGCTGCGAGGTGTGCAGTGCAGCGGGGGCCCCTCTGCGAAGGGCCGTGCCCTCCTCCACAGGGTCAGGCGTCTCGGACATTCCGCACACGAGCCCACGAGCCTCATCCTGTGGAGCCCGATGACCGGACGTGGGGCAGAGAGGACGCCGTGGGGGAAGGCCCAGAGGGTGGTGGAGAGCTGGACCCCATGCTGGTCGGGGCAGCTGCGCTGACCCCCCCCACCCGCCCTGAGGGTCAGCCGTGCACCAGCAGGGGCCCGGCCTCTCGTCCAGCCTCTCCTGTGGGAGGCCCTCTGCCGTGGGGCCTCCTGATGGGGCCTCCTGATGGCTCAGGGAAGGAGGCTTCTTTCTGGAATTAGTGACTGTTGTGAGGAGCTCATCCACGGCCCCCATGCATGTCCACGTCCTGCTCCGGGGCTGGAAGGTGGCCTTAGAAGCCAAGGGGCACTTTGCAGACGTGATTTGAAGCAGGAGCCGTGAGACGGGGATGGTCTGGGGGCGCGTGGGGTCACAGGTGTTCCTGCAGGGGTGGTGGGGGGGCTGCCGGCCGCCCCCTCTGGAGGTGGAGGAAGAGGAGTCCCCCCAAGGACGCGGGAAGGCGGGGGCCACGTCTCCCCCAAGCCCAGGCAGGGTGGCCCCTGGTCTTCGCCCTCCAAGCCTCAGTGGGACTTTGGGCTCCAGGCCTGAGACAGAGGCGTGTTCCTTGAAGCCACTGATCCTGGAGATCTGTGAGGCTCCCGGGAAGCTGCGTCTGTGGGCCTGGCGTGATTCATGGGGCTCCCCTGAAGCAGGAAGCGCATCGGAGGGAGCCCGGGCGGCAGGAACATCAGCCCACCTGCCCCGGAGCCCCGGCCCAGCGTAGCTTCGGAGGTGGTCCTCACGCCGGCGCCAATGGGGGGCCATGCCTCCTTGCTCACCAAAGGGAGGGGTGCCCGTCGGGGACCAGAGCCTGCGTCACGAGCAGGACTTCCCGCTGGAAAAACCCACAGGGTCCGTCACAGGGTCCGTCACAGGGTCTGTCCCGCGGAGGCCGGTGTGCGAGCCGCCAACACGGCCGTGCGGCAGGGCCTCTTCTGGGAAAGGGCGCTTGACCTCACGTCAGACAAGCTTTCAACCGGAACAGAAAGCACCACTCCTTGGACTCACGGCCCGGAAAGTTCTGTCCTGTTTTCTAAACGATGCTCTCTAGTGTCCAAGTTCTGCCCATCACCGCAGAGAACTTCCGGGGTGGGGGAAGCACCCCCCGAACCAGGCCCTGGCACCACAGTGCCATCCGGGCCGCAGGCTGCCCCGGCGCCGAGGCACCCCAGGGTGGGGTGTCTGCTGAGCACAGGAACCACCCAGACGGGACCCTTCCCCAGGGCAGGGGGCCCGCTGACCTCGGTGCCCCATCGATGGGCGGGGGGGGGGCCCAGGGCGTCCGAGCCTCTTGGTCCCTCCAAGCCCGGGCGCACTGGCTCCACGTGTCCCTGAGCGGGTGGGAGCCCATGTGGTCGCTGGAGCGCAGCTGCCTGTCCCTAGGGAGGGCCAGCCGGCCAGGGCGGGTTCCCTCGGGGTCCCCTGGGTGGGCCGGCCAGCCTCAGGGCGTGACAGAAGGGAGGGTCCCAGGGGAAGGGAGCCACAGGCCAGAGAAGCTGCCCCTGGCCCAGCAAGTCCTGCTGCGGGCAGAGGCCTCCACGGCGGCTTCTCCTTGAGCTGTGGCCCCCGGTGAGGTTCCTGGGCTGGAAACGCGGCCCCAGCCCCACCCCAGGGCCAGTGGGCCCGTCACCGCGGCTCGGTCCCTGTCACCAGGCCTAGGGAGGAGGTGGCAGCCACCACCAGCTGTGGCCCGGGACTGTGGGGGTCAGGCTGCCCCTCCGTCCCTGGGGGTCAGGCACATGGTGGGGACAGAGGCTCCGCCATGCTGGGTGTCTGTCGGCCCAGGGGCGGGACTTGGGAGGCCGGGGAGAGAGGCCCGTGGCCGAGCAACGTGGAGGAGGACGGGGCGCCGCCGGCTGCCGGGGCCTCTGGCACCGCGAGGCGGGCAGCACAGGGCGCCGCCGCCGCGAAACCAGTTGACGTGGGTTGGTCCGCTGAAGTCTGCGTGGACAGACAGACAGACAGACGTGTGGGGACACAGGACAGACTTTGGTCTGCAAAGTGCTGGGAGCAGGGGCCGCAGGGCCCCAGGGGGGGCGGGGGGGGCGGGGGGGTTCCAGACACCACCCCGGCCCCCCCCACTCGTGCCCACGGGCTCCCCGCACACCTCCCTCTGCACCCGGGCCAGCGCTCCAGGTCCAGCCCCAGGATCCTTCACACGCCCGCCAGCCGGGCGGGGCGAATCCCCTCGCGGCCTGGGTCCCCTCTCACGGAGGACACGGGGCCCCGCCGCGCAAGGGCCAGGCCGCCTCACACCCGCTCACAGCCGGCCTCGCGCTTGGCTGCAGGCTGTGCGCTGGGGTCCTACATGGAGCCCCGCGGCTCACGGGCCGGCCTCGGGCACCTCCTGCAGGGAAGCTGGACGGGAGGGATGCATCACCGGGGGCGGGGCCTGGGGGGCGCCGAGAGGCGTTGCTGGGAGGCCGGGACGGCGAAGCAGTGCCCAGCCCAGGTCAGACGCGGCCTCACCTGGGGTGGGACCGACAGCCGCCGGCTCTCTGCCAGGACGACACCCGCCGGGGCGCTCTCTCCAGGCGACCAAGCCCGCCCTTCCACGGCCGGGCAGGACAGCCTGGGGCATCGGGCGGCGCACGGGTTCCGGAGTCCTGGACTCTTCTGAGCCAGCACCTGGATGTGGGAAGCGCCGGAGGCACCGGCAGCGGTTCCCGGAATCCTGGTTAATGAGAGACCGAGCGAGGGGCAGGGGCCTCTGGGAGGACGTACTTCCTGCTGGCAGTGGGCGGCACGGTCACGTGGTCCCCAAATGCCCGGGATCAGGCGACCAGCCTGGAGGAGGGCAGCTGGGCGGTGGAGACCTGGCTCCTGAGACCACCGTCTGCCCTCTGATCTGTGGTTTCCCAGGTGAGCCCCGGCCTCAGGTGGAGAACCGGGTCGCTGCGGGCGATCTGGGTGCCGTGAGTGGCTCTTGTGTTCAGTGTGCGTGGGGACCCGAGGGTGACAGGGCAGCCTGCTCTGTCCCAGGCAGCTCCCTGCCTCCGGGTCCTCAGGGGGACAGGTGGGACATGACTGGAGCCCGCCCCGTGCCGGCCTGAGGACGCCCCACCACACCCGGTGCGTGGGCAGCGGGGGCAGGGCCGACTCCAGGTGGCCCCATCAGGGTGGTCTCTGCAGGGGGAGCCGGGGAGAGGGTTCCCGTGAGCGAGGACTGCTCGTGCCCAGCCTGGTGGGACCGAGAGTTTGAGGGACAAGCTAAGAGGCCGTGGCGAGGCCAGCAGGGGTGGGGCAGGGTGGAGTGGCACCGGGCCGGGTGCCCGGGCAGCGTGGGGGCAGGGGCTGCCTCTGCGTGGAGAGAGGAGGCTGAGTGGGATTTCTGATGGCCTCCGCCCCCCCCACCATCACTCTGCTGTGTCCCATCATCTGGGCCACGTGACACCCCCCGTCCCCTGACCGGGGGCCCCACGGGGAGGCTGCCCTGAGTCGGGCAGCCCCTGAGCACCTGACCTGAGCCCCAGGGTCCCTGCCTGGGACCGGGACCCCTTAGGGGACAGGGAGACAGGACCCTTGTGGGGACGTGGGACGCAGGCTGCTGGTCTGGGTCCTGTGGCGCGAGGCTGAGGTGGTCTGTGGAGGCCGTCACGCCCCCCACTTTTCTGCCTCCGTTGCTTTAAGGGTGGCACTTTCCCTGCCCCAGAGCCGTGGCTTGAGACCATCATTTCATGCTTGTGGCTGTGAGTGTGTCCAGCCTGACCAGGAATCAGGGTCAGGGTTCGGGTTAGGGTTAGGGGCATGCATCCCACCCCACCTCTGGCCTCCCAGGGGCTCCACGGCCCTGTGACACTTCCGTTTCCGCCACTTGTCACCATGCAGTTAGGCAGCACCTGCTATATACATGGCGTGGTGCCAGTCAGTGTTGGGGAAACAGGCGGCTGGGGCTCAGAGCCAAACTGCTGCCCAGCGCAGGCCGTGCCCTTGGGCAGCAGTGCTCAGGGCACCGGCCATGGCCAGCGCGGGGTGGGGTCCCCACCAGGAACACAGAGGAAGGCCGGTGCCTCCCCGAGAGGCCCCCTGTGGCAGGCGTCGACCCGAAGTCCGGTGTTATGTCCTCGAGAAAGGGTGCTGGCGTGAGCCAGAAGAGGGACAAAGACAGGCGTCTGTGATGTGCACTGCACCCCCGAGGCCGGCCTGGGGGGCGTGTCCGGGGCCCGTTCATTCCCGACCAGGACCCCTGGTGTCTGTCCGCGGGGCTGACGCTGTCTCCTCTCTGTTCCTCAGGTCTCCTGACAAACGCAGCCCCAGAGGGGCCCCGGGAGCGGCCTTGGCTCCCTGGAGCGTCCACACCTCGGCCACGGTCCTCTGCCCGCCGGGAACGTCACCTGCTCTCCGCCATCCGCCCACCCTCCGTCTCTGCAGCCGGCCAAGGACAGCCGCTTCCCCGGCGCCGAGCTGAGCGAGCGCCGCAGCGAGGAGCCCGGCCCGGGACACGGCGGGGCGCAGGGCGAGCGCGGGAGCCGGGCCTCGCCAGCCCGGGAGGAGGGGCAGCGCCGGGCCCCGGACAGGACTGGCCTCTCCTTGCGCCCCAGACTGTCCGAATCGCTTTTATTTTCTTACCCTTTCAGTATATACTCAATAGACCAAAGAGCAAATCTATTTTAACGTGCACTCGCCCTCGCTGTCAGAGTCCCTGGGCTCGACTCAGGGACACGCGGGCAAAGACATGCCGGTGGCCCCGGCGGGGCCCGGAGGGCGGCCCTGGCGGAGGCGTCCGCCCCACGGACCCTGCGGGGCGCCCTGAGAGGGCCGGGCCGGCGATGCCCCCACGCGGACCCCGCGGGCGCACGGACCGCGTTGTGCGCCCCGCTCCTCTGCGTGTAGACGGACCTGACCGACTAAAATCACCTTCCGTTTTAACCAGTTACACACGCCTCTCTCCAGCTCATCTCTGGTAGTGGGGTACCCAGTATTCGCCAAGAGCATGTTGGGTCTCTCGTGGCCGCTGTCTCCTCCCACACACCATTTAGCTCCAGAAAGCAAATTAAAGAAAACTCAAGTAACACTTGTTTGAAAGAGATCATTAAATGTATTTTGCAAAGCCTAAAGTTATATATTTAACAGTTTTTATATGCTGTATATTTGTAGAAAATCCTATTTCACAGTGAAGGTGGTAACCCCGGCCAACCCAAGGGGGCGGAGCGCCACTGTCTCGGGGGCCCCCGGGGCGCGGGGCGCGGGGGCAGGACTCTGGGGACGGCGGCCAAGGACGTGCCCACGTTGCGGGAGCCGGGTGGCCCGGGCGCCCCTGCAGCGTCTCCGTGAGCGCAGGGTGTGTGACCCGTCGGGCACGCCTCTTCCGACGGTCACATGTCCCTTGTCATCGCCCGCGCCCCCCCGCCCCCAACATGGCCGGTCAGGAGGGGGCTCTGCAGCCGAGCCCGACCCCAGGCCACACCCCGCCTGCCCGACCGAGCAGACGCCGGGGCCACCGCCTGGAGGACGCCGGCGCCCCACCCGCCCGCGCCCTCGCTGCCGCTCGGGGTCGCCAGGCCCAGTGGGCGGGGGGCAGCCGCGCCCTTGGGTCCCCGGCCGTCGTCCGCCGGGCTCCTCCGTTCTCCTGAGTTTCCGCTGAACTATACTACCTGACAGTCCAATTAACAGGTGTACTATGCTAGTTCTATGCTACTAAAAAAAAATTAAAAGAAGAAAAAGTAAAAACCTATATATAGAGAAGCTGTTCGGCAACCCATAGACTACAGATAGCAGAGATTCGTTTCATTTCAGACCCGTTTCGACGTCCATGAGCATTGAGTTTACCCCTCGGTCACGGCACACGTAGAGGTTCGCGTGTCTGGAGGGAAGGACGCGGCCGGGCCTCGGTTTCTGGCCAGAGCAGAGGGGGCACCGCGGAGGGTCCCGCCTTCTCACCGCCCACCTCCCTGCCGCCGCCCGGCTCCATTTCCTCCCACAGCCAGTGTAGACCGCTTCAAAGGCAGAGACTGGAGGTTTAAGACGTTACAGCGGTTTTTTTTCCCTCTTGTTTTACAGTATTCAATTTTGTGTTGATTCAGCTAAATTATGAAAATAAAGAAAAGCTCCTTTGGTAAGCATGGCTTTTGTTTGCTGGCCGCGGTGTCCTGGGAGGCCAGCAGCAGGTGCCTGGTGACAGGGGCCTCCCGGCGGGGCCTGAGCCCGGCCCGCCCGCAGCTGCCCGGGGGCCTGCGTCACCCTGTGTGCATAGCCCCCCCCGGAGAGGTCAGGACCTGCACACAGAGGAGCAGAGCCCCCACAGCAGGCCCATGTCCAAAGGACCCCCTTTCCGGAGAAATCCGCTCGGACCTGCAGGCTGGTCTCTGGCGCTGAGAGCGTTTCTGAGCTGCCCGGAGTCCTCCCTGATGCCGGGAAGCCCCGCCTGCCCTTTCCCAGCTGCTCTCAGACCGGAGCCCCGGGCAGCGCGGCTGGTGGCGCAGCGTGAGCGTGACTGTAAGGAGACTTCCCTGGCCTGGGGGGCCGTTGCAGCGGGGAGCACAGAGCAGGGCTAGACCTGGCGGGGAGGAAAGGGGGCAGAATGCAGGCCCAGCAGCGGCCACTGGCACCGCCGGGCGGTGGGGTGGGGTGGGGGAGAAGCCTGGGGTTCTGCATTCCGGGCACGAACGGGGCAGGACAGGGTCCCCACGTCTTCCTCTGTCCAAGCTGAGGAAGGACCAGCCGGAAGGCACAGGACTGGGCAGTGTGGGCTCAGGAGTGGGCAGGGAGGAAACGCGGCTCAAGCAGGAGCTCCCGGAGGCTCACCGCCCGAGAGCCCCTCCCCCACGCCGTCTGCCCCAGTGTCTCCTGGGAACGGGGCAGGGAGATCCCCAAACCAGGAAGCTGGAGGAAAGGATCGAGAGGCTTCGCGGCCACCAGGGCTCGTAAGAATAAGGATGGTCGTCTCCAGAGAACCAGTATCAGTCAGTACGGGCTGGGTCATGTCTCGGTAACAAACAGCCCGGCCTCTTGGAGCCTGACACTCAAGTAAACGTGGACCTGCCCTCATACTGCAAGCCAGTGCACCTGGTGCCAGGGCTCCGGGGAGGCTTCACCCGGCCCTGTGATCGGAGGAGGCCCGGGAGCCTGGCGGGAAAGGCGTCCACGCAGAAGTAGCCCATCTCCTCCGCTCCCTCCGGCTGGCCTGCCCTTGGCTGACGTGAGCTGTCTGGCCTGTCTCCTCACCGAGAACCGGCCCAGTCATCACAGCTGCCGGCTTCCAGGCTGTGAAAGGGCCTCTCTGGCTCCAAAGCCCCAAAGCTCGAGCAAGATGCGTGAGGCCCACCTCCCTGCCGTGGGGACGGCCACGCGTGGTCTGCGCAGGGAGCGCTGCAGCTGTGAGTGCAGGTGGCGAGGGGCGCGGAGGCCGCCGCAGGAGGGAGGCCGCGGACAGCCCTCCGCACCACGCCGGCCACTCCCCAGCCCCGCCAGGGCGGCTTGTCTGAGCGTCGGCAGTGGGGCCTCAGGAGAGGCTCCGGCTGTGATGGTCGTGACGCAGCTGCGCGGGTAAGCAGGTCACACCTCCTCTCTGCCTCGGTTTCCCCGTTGGCGGGATCCGGAGAATCGTGCAGCGCTCACTGTGCGTTCCTAAAGATAAAGGGAAGCGCGCACACGGGCCATCTTTGAATGGCAGGACTGGTGCCCCCACCGGCCGCCGCCGCCCGTCTCGCCGAACCCCTGCAGCCTCTTACCAGGGCCACATGCGCCTGGGCTGTGGGCGAGCGGGGCGCACAGCTGCCCGCCTGCCGGGATCAGGTGAGGCTCCGCGGTCAGACCGTGGCCACCCTGACACCCCCCTGTCCCCGGCTGGCTCCTGGGCCGGGTTGGGGCCAACCGTGGGCAAGCTCCGTGTCCCGGGGGCAGGGAGGGACGTCCGGCCTCGGTGGTGCGTGTGTGCCTCTGTGCGCACGCGCAGGGGTGATGTTTCCGCCATTGCCCTCGCGTGCTGAGCACCTTGTGAGCCAGGTTCTGAGGAGGAGGTCTGCACGGTTCTAGGCCTCCAGGACCCCCAAGGGCAGGGACCCCAAGGGCACACTCAGGGGCATCCATCTGGAGGGCTGTGGGGGTGGGCTCACCCTCCGTGGGCGAGGACCTCGGGCTGTCTCCATGGGCACTGCCAGCCCGCCAGGGGCCTCCCCTCCCCCTCCCCCCGCATGGCTGCGTCCCCTCCTGCCAGGCATCTCCGGGCCACAGTCACGCATCAGGCTGGCCTTCAGGAGGTGACCTCTCTGCTACCCTTGTCCTGAGCCGCCTTCACCCCGACAGGCCGGTGCCCATGGAGAGTGCGCTTCTCTGGGAAAGACCCCGAGATTCCCAGGTGCTGGGCTCACGGAGAAGCATAGCGGGGGCTCTGTCCGTCCCCCTCCTAGCAGGGCCAGTGTGTGGTTACGGGGAAGACCCACTGGGCGTACAAGGAAGGTGCCTAGGCCACTGCCCCTCGGAAGGGCCAACCCAGGGAGAAATGAGGTTGGGTGAGGAAGGGGCCAGCAGGGAGGTCACAGGAGGTGAGCACAGGTCAGGGGGGCAGGGAAGGCAGAGGTGCGGAGGGCGGGGCAGCATGGGGAGGGGCCCCGTGTGCTGTGCTGGCTGGGGTCAGGGCAGGGCTGCTCAGCATGGGACCCAGGACCCTCCCACGCGTCCCCAAGTCCCCATTTCAGGTCTGGCCCTGGCCCCCATCTGTCCACCCGCAGTCCTCGCCCCTCCGTGACCCACCCACGGCCTCCCCACCAAGCTGATGTTCGCGAGGGCACACACTGCAGCGCGGCCCGCGGCCTGCCCCTGGTCCCCAGGGTGGAGGGGACACGTGGAGACGGGGGACACAGGCCATCACACATGCCTACTGTGTGCAGGCCCTTTGCTGACACCGTGCTGGATGGTGACGTCTCCACACCGCCTGGTTTCCAAACGGGGCCCAGGCGGGGTCAGACATTCCTGTGTCCGTCCGTCCCTTACCCACACCCCACATCAGCCTCACCGGCATCGGACCACGCAGCCCACGGGCCCACCACCGGGCACTGGCCTCGAGCACCAGCCTGCCTTCTAAACGGCCCGTGGTCGTCCGTGGCTCCGGAGCCGTGGAGGACTCGTGGCGCCCCGTGTCTGTGCCGGCTGGTCCACGTTCGTGGTCACGTGTATCGTTCCATTTACCTGTTGGCTTCCTTGGAGGATACGCCGCATCTTAAGGGTCTTTTGTTTCCTCCTTCTCTGCCCAGAGTCTCCTGTCTTTTCTGCTTTTACGAATGTCACCTCACCCACTCCTCCTCCGGAGCTGCGCGAGGGCATCAGTGTCCTGCCAGGGCGGGCGGGTGGCTGGCAGCACCTGGGGCGTCCGCCTGTGAGGTTGACCCCCTTCGCCCCGGCGCCCCTGGCAGAGGAGCCAGCGAACCGAGAGGTGCCCACCCAGCGGGCCGCGCCGTCCGCTCTGACCTGCAGAGGATGCCTCCCCCACTGCCCGCCGCCGGCCTCCAGCGCACGGCGCCCACAGGCCGTGTAGACGGTGAGCGTCACTCTGGCCCCAGAGAGCTGGTAAGGAAGGGTGCGCAGGACAACGACAGTGGGAGCGACGGGCCCCGGGTCCTCCCAGGCCACGGGGTCCACGGCCACGGCCAGCGACAGCAGGGTGGGGCCGCCAGCTTCCCCACCAAGGGCGGGAGTCCCCCTAAACCGACGGGACTCAGCAAGCGTGTGCAGAAGCCCAAGGGCGTCCTAGCCGCGGCTGAGGTCTCGGGAGCCTGACTACAGTTAGCTCAAGGGGAGCATGCTGGGCAGGGAGGAGCCGCCTCCACACAGCGACACCCAGTGACCCGTCCATCCGTGAGCTCCTGAGCTCGGCCTCACTCCAGGGAAAGCTCCCAGCCCAGGCGGACGGCCTCGGGGTGGGGAGGGAGTGACCCTCGCACTCGGAGGCCACGGCAGAGTACCACCAGGCCTGGTGCTGGGCAGATGGTGGCCACATAGCCCATTGGCAAAGCCCTGGACTCTCCTTCCTCGGGGTTGGGGGGGCAGGTGCACCTCAGCCCGTGGATGACAGGTGTGGCCTGGTGGTTTCGAGGACGGCCAGCCCCCTCCTGCTCCGGCTGGGCCGCACCACGTGGTTCCCAGGACCCACTCCCGGGCCCTAAGGGAGGAGGCCTCCAGAACAGACAGGCCGGGTCCCTTCCAGGGGATCAGAGGAGCCCACTGCTCACGTGCGGGGTCCCGTCCCCATGATCTCGCACGGACCAGTCCCAGAAAAGCAGCACCGTCTGCTAACGGGCCCCCCGCACGCAGCCCCCTGGGACCCAGAGACGGCGGGGCCCCACCAGGCTGAGAGCCGGGGAGCCCTCGCGTCCACCTCTGCGGCGTCCCTTCTGCCCGGTCTGGTTGGAGGGAGGAGGGCACGGCCGGCCTGGGTCTCGTGAGCACTCGGGAACGCCTGGGCCCGTGACCTCGGGACCGCACAGCTCAGGGCGGATGATGAGAGGGGCGCGGAGGGCGGGCGCGGTGTGAGCAGACAGCACAGGCGCGTCCCGGCCCGAGTGTCGGAATGCGCGGCCGCCGGCTTGATGAAATCTCCATCTGCCCAGTTTTTCAAGGGCGCTTGTCGGCTCCCGTTCTGGCAATCGCCATCATTAACAGCAAATATGACACATTCACTAATGAAATCGATTTGGTCAAGTTATCAATTTAATTCCTAAAATGTAGCTCGATTTTGCCCTCACGTAGGCTCCCGAGGCTGTGACACTAGACGTCGTAAGTCACCGGGAGAGAATGAGCTTTCTGACTTTCAAATAATTAAACTTACTTTTCTGCTTTGGATTCATAAACTTCCCGTCCATTACGGCTGCAGAACCGCTAAATCACCCGGCGGCCCTGCCAGTGGGGACCCGCCGGCCCAGCTGAGGGGCGGGGTCCTGGCGGGAGCCCCGGGTGCCCCACACCGAGGCCTGGGGACCGGCTGCCAGGCGCCTACCCACAGGGACGGGAGGAGAACCAGGAAGCAGACAGACCCCTCGGACGCGGCGCGGCCCCGGTGCCTCCCACGCGGGGAATCTGTGTGCTCCGTGCAGGGTGGCCCAGGGACCGCTGACCGGGTGGCTTTTCCCCAGCAAAGTCTTCATTTGCTCACCTGGGTTTCCACTTTCCACGTTCAAGGCCAAAGGCCACAGGGCTGAAATCTTGAGTGGCTTGTCCCGGCCTCTCTCTGCAGCCCTGGGGACCCCCCCCGACAGGAACCAGGACCCCAGCCCGGAGGCCCAGGGAGACGAGCAGGAGGGGCCGGCGGGCAGGGGCTGTGCCCCAGGAAGGGCCGTGATTTACTCAGGGACAAGGTGATGCCAGGCTCGGATGGCCCTGTACCCAGAGCCCTCAGCAGGGCAGGGAGCCCGTGTCTCCCTCCCCTGGTCAGAACTGCTGGCCCCCCCGGGGGATGGGGGCCGGGCCGCACTCCCCACCCACTGCTCCAGGGGGACACCTGCCCTGGGGAGGCCGACGCCCTGGGGGAAGGGGCGCAGACACTGAGGGCCAATTCAGTGTTACCAGTTCGTGCCAGACACGTCTGTTTTCCCAGCTAGCCTTAAAATGGCTGTTTGATCTTGGGAGGTGTGTGTGTGTGTGTGTGTGTGTGTGTGCGCGCGTGTCTGTGTGTGTTTGTGTCTGTGTGTCTGTGTCTGTGTGTCTGTGTGTGTATGTCTGTATATGTGTCTATGTATGTGTGTGTGTGTGTGTCTGTGTCTGTGTGTGTCTGTGTGTGTGTCTATGTGTGTGTGTCTGTATGTGTCTATGTGTGTGTGTGTCTGTGTCTGTGTGTGTGTCCATGTGTGCATCTCTGTGTGTCTATGTCAGTGTCGTGTGTGTGTCCGTGTGTGTGTCTGTGTCTATGTGTGTCCATGTGTGTGTTCATGTGTGTGTCTGTGTGTGTGCATCTGTGTGTCCCGTGTGTGTGTGTGTGCATTTGTGTGTGCGTCTGTGTGTGTGTGTCTGTGTGTGTCTGTGGTGTGTCTGTATCTGTGTGTCTATGTGTGTGTGTGTCTGTGTCTGTGTGTGTGTCCATGTGTGTGCGTCTGTGTGTGTGTCCGTGTGTGTGTCTGTGTGTCTATGTGTGTCCATGTGCGTGTCCGTGTGTGTTCATGTGTGTTCATGTGTGTGTCTGTGTGTGTGCGTCTGTGTGTCTGTCTGTGTGTGTGCATTTGTGTGTGCGTCTGTGTGTGTGTGCGCGCCCATGCGTGTGTCAGTGTCTGGGTGTCTCCGTCCCCTCCCAGCCACTGTCCCCCGGAGGTGGGGGCGGGCTGTCTCCAGGGAGCGGGGCCTCCTCTGGGACCCAGTGACATAAGCGTGTGCCCCGCCCGCTGCAGCCCTGGGCGCGTGGCAAGGACGCGGCACCTGCGGGCCGCAGGGACCCCCCTGCTAGCCCCCCGCGCGGGCCCCGAACCAGAAGGCACCCGGGGGACCGCGCCGGGAGCTCTGTCCCACGGAGACCCCACGGGAGCCGTGGTTTCCCAAGGAGGTGGAGGAAGCGTGGAAGGAGCGGGGTCTCCAAGGAGCAGGTGCACTTGGGCACCGGCCAGCGGCGCGGCCGTCGCGGGGCAGGCGGTCCCCCCGCCATGTCTCCGACTCGCGCCGCCTGCCTGTCAGCGGAGGTCCCACCTCTCGATGGGCCTGCCGTCCTGGTGATGGGCGCCCTCACTCACCCCCGGCCTGTTGTCCGCACACGCCCGCCGAGCAGGGGGCGTCAGCCACTCAGGCGTCGCGGGAAGCAGGGGGCAGAGCGGGTAACCCTCCAGTGCCCGCGGAGCGCACGTCCCACTCAGGAGGGCAGAGACCCACAAACAGACGGTTACTCGGACTCCAGGACAGGGTGGGCCGCGCCGCGTGGTGAGCCTGCCTTGGGTGCCGCGGGCCGGGCAGGCCTCCGTGACCTGTGACATCTGGGAAGACATGAGGGATTTGAGGCCGTGTCCACAGAGGGGTGTTTCTGGAGGAAGTGGCGGTAGGTGCAAAGGCCCTGAGGCGGGAGCCTGTGGCACTGAGGACAGCGTCGCCGTGAGCAGGGTGTGTGCCACCGCGTCCCACCCACCCCCCGGACCGGCTCCTCCGGGTCTGAAGCACCGGCAGAGCTACCTCCCCGCCAGGTGCCAGGCTGGCCCCGCACCCGCTGGCCCAGGGGAAACGTTCTGTTAGGTGGGTGAGGCGGTGGAGGGCAGAGAGGAGGCTGGAAACTGCTTCCTGTGCGACCATCTTTTCATTTGCTCATAAATGTCTGAGTGATCCCTGCTGGGGCATAAAAAGTGCCATCGCTGGCGTTTGCTGAGAGCAGAGCTGAGATTCTTCTAGCAAACTCCCCGGGGCCACGTTATGGACGCATAAACCCCCGCCTCAGGCGGCCATGGAAACGCGCCGGAGACGCTCCCGCCCTCCACGACCCTGGGCGCGGGTTCCGGGGGAAGCAGGGCCCGCGGTCCCACCCGAGCGCCAGCTGGCCTTGTCGCGGCTGCCGCGGGGCGGCGAGTGCGCTCTCCTGGACGCAGGCCTCTGAGATGCCAGACCCGTGCCTGTGCTCGTAATGCAGCACGCGGCTCTGGGCACACGGGGCCGCGGCGGTGGGAAGCGGGAGGCCACGTGCCTGTGTCGGAGCCTCTCCGCTGGGCCACCGCCCGCCTCGCGCACAGAGACACGAGCGGAAAGCCGGGCTGCGCTGCTTTGCGAATGTGCTGGAAACAGAAGTCCAGACCTGTTTGCTTTCCTGCCCGCCCCAGCCTTCGGGACCCAGCCCACACTTAGGCCCCGCGCCCTGTGGCCTGGCGCCCGCCGCGGCTTCTGTGTCCCCACGCCGCTGCAGCAGTGTCTGCCGCCCCGGACCCTGTGTCACGTCCAGTCCCGCGGGTGACATCTCCCTGTGCTGCCTCGGGGGCTCTGGGCGTCCCTCCTCCCCTGCAGGGCACGCAGATGGACACACGGCTGGCGGCGTCCGCGGCCGCTCGCACAGAGCGCTTCGCGTGTGTGTGATGATGCCCGAGACCGCCCGGTGGCACGTGGCCGAGGCAGGAGGGCTCTGATCAACCACGTCCTTCCCCACAGAGCGAGAGCCGACCCGCCTAGAATGACAGCAATTCAAAGAGGAGGCGGCCCTGCCGCCCACGAGACAGGGGCCAGGGCCGGGGGGTGGGGCAGAGCAGCCACGGACCCGAGGGCCCAGCGCCCGGGACCCACCCTCCTTCAGCAGGCGTGTGGAGCCCCGCCCGTCCGGTCGGCCCACGCCCTGCAGGTTTGGGGACGCCAAGGAGCCTCCCTGAGCAAGGCCTGGACGGGCATCGAGATGGCCTGAGGACACGTAGCCCCCGCCACGCAGGGACGCGAGCCCCGGGGGAGGCAAAGCCGCCCAGAGCCCGACAGTCACGCTTCCTTCCTACTCGCCTTCCCTGGGGGCTCCGGTGAGCCCCCCCCGCAACTGCCCCTGAGCCACAGAGCCGTCGCCTGGTCTCGTTCCATCTTGGCGTCATCGGGGAAGGGCTCCCGTTCCCGCCTTGACACCTGGGTCCCGAGGCCTCTCCTCCCTCTCCGCTTCTCCTCCACCGTCCTGGGATGCACCCGCGTCTCCGCTCTCCCTTCCTCGCACGCGCCAGGGCCCCAGGCCTCTCGCCATGTGAGCGTTAGATAAAGTCTAGATGTTTGCCCGGTGTCTGCGGACAGGGGCCCGGGGGTATCGGCATGGATGCGCTGGGTCCTTCTGCGGACACTGCAGCTTCTGTGTCCCAGGATCTCAGGGCTGGACGCCCATGGGGGGAGGGGAATGACGGTCACGGGCAGGGCTGGACGCCCATGCAGGGGAGGAGAATGACGGTCACGGGCAGGGCTGGACGCCCATGGGGGGAGGGGAATGACGGTCACGGGCAGGGCTGGACGCCCATGCGGGGAGGAGAATGACGGTCACGGGCAGGGCCATGCAGGGGAGGAGAATGACGGTCACGGGCAGGGCTGGACGCCCATGGGGGGAGGGGAATGACGGTCACGGGCAGGGCTGGACGCCCATGCGGGGAGGAGAATGACGGTCACGGGCAGGGCTCTTGATGAAGCAGAGTCATCTTTATGAGCAACAAAGACTGACTCTTCTGTAGCCAAACTGTGTCCTGCCCAGCCAGCTGGTGGGTTCTGGAAAGTTCCATGGTGTTTGTCCCACACAGATCAGCATTCATTCAGAGCGGGGTGGCATGGCTGCCCCACCCTGGAGGCTTGCAGACCAAGAGCCTGGCGTCTGAGGGGACAGATCGTCAGCAGGATCAGGAGCGGGTGCCCCGTAGACCCTGTAGCACCGGCCCGTTGCCCACACCCCTGCGGCCCCACGCCGAGGCCGAGCTTGCTATGTGATGCCCTTTGGCTGAAGAAACAAGAGTCAATGTGAGGCGGGTATATATCTGAAAGGCGCTGGCTCATTAGAAGGTGCGCACCCTCGGGGTCTGACTCCTTCCCGCCAGGAGGACGCAGGCAGCCCCGGACGAGCCTTCCTGGGCGCGGCTGAGATCGGCAGCCGGAACTCGCCGCCGGGCTCAGCCCACGTCGCGGGCGCGCGGAACGAGAGGCGGGCCCCTGACCCCTGGGAGACTCCTGAGGCCGTGAGGCCGGGCACGGCAGAGGGTCTCCAGCGTTCTGGGGAGAAAATCCAACCTCCCCAACGTGGAATTCTACTTCCAGCGAAGGTAGACCTTCCAGATGACGGTGAGATAAAGGCGCTTGCAGGAAAAGGAAAACAGAGCATGTTCTCCGCAGAGTCTTCCTCCAAAGGGTGGGCTGGGCAGGGGGGCCGGGAGTGGTCCCTGGAGGAGCCTTGGTGGATCCGGAAGGAGCAGGGGCGATGGGGGCGGGGAGGCCGCACAGGGGCAGGACGGGGCGGGTCCTCCCAGGGCCAGTCAGCCTCTGCGCCCAGCTCTTCAAAACTGCGGCCCGAGGCTCGGGCAGATGATAAAGGCAGGGAGAAGCGGAGAATCTACTTTGCGGACACCGCTGGGCGGGGTGAGCGTGTGGCTTTCTCACCGGGGCAGCTCCCCAAGGCCCGCCACGTGGAAGAGCAGCCGTCCGAGCTCCAAGCAACAGGCGGCTGCAGATGGGGGGTGCGGGGGGTGCGGGTTAGCCAGGGCGCACGGGGGGCTGGGCAGCGGGCAGAGAGGGAGACCTCTGACGACAGGGCCGAGGCTCGCGCCTCTGACCAAGGGCGCTCCGGACCTGCACGGGGCGGGAGGCTCTCCGGCCTCGAGGTAGCACAGCGGAGACCACGGGGCGGCCCCGCGGGAAGTGAAGGTCACGGGGAGTCTCAGAAGCAAGACACCCTGAGTGTGGGTGCGGCCCCCGATCGCAGCCTAAACTCCGTCCAAATGCTGGGGTGAAGGGTGCGTGCGGGGTCGGGGTCAAGACTAAGCTCAGCTGGAGGCATCAACCCTAAGCAGAGACGGCGGCTTCCTCTCGCTTCAGGGAGGGCGGAGCTCAGGGGCCGCGTGCCTGGCCTGTCACAACCCACCAGCCCCACAGACATACAGACCCAGAGGGTCCACAGCGTCTTCATCAACATGATGATCTTTCCACTGAAATTTGAAGGGGCAGGAAAGTGTGATCTGTGCTCGGGCATAGAAACCAAGGCTGAGCCAGCTCACGTTGCATTTGGCGAACATTTCAAAGTAGCCGTTAGAACTATGTCTGAACAGGGGCGCCCGGGCGGCTCAGTCGGTTAAGCGCCCGACTCCCGATTGCGGCTCGGGTCATGATCTCATAGTTTAAGGATCTGAGCAGCATCGGGCTCTGTGCTGACAGCAGGGAGCCCGCTGGGGATTCTCTCTCCCCCTCTCTCCCTGCCCCTCCCCTGATTGCTCTCTAGCTCTCTCTCTAAATAAATAAAATGAAAATGAATGTCTAAATAATTAAAGGAATATGTGGTATTAATGAGTGAATAGGTAGAGAATTTCAACAGAGAACTGACTATTATTTTAAAAAATAAAAAAAAACTTTAAAAAATAGTTCTAGGGGTGAAAAATACAATAACAGAAAATAAATTGAAAAGTGTACCAGAGGGGCTCAACGGTCTCTCAGCGTGAGGGAGCCAGTGGACCTGAAGATAAAGCAATAGAAATTATCCAATCCGAGAAAGAGACAGAAAAATGAAGATAAAATGCAAAGCCTCAAAGAGCTTTGGAAGAGCATCACCCTGTCCAGAGGCGGGATTAGAGCGCTGGACAGAAGGGACAATGTGATGCAGGAAAAGCCTTGGCAGAAGCCATGGCCAGCGCTCCCCACATCTGGTGACAGCGAGAACACCCAGATCCATCCAGATCCGTCACCCAAAGCAGGATAAACACAGGAAGCCACGTCAAGGACATGACAGTCCAACCCGCCGAAGACAGAGACCAACAGCGAGTCCCGGAAGCCGGGGAAAAGTGTGGAGTGGCCTGCAGAGGGGACGGTGACGTCAGGGACGACAGACGCCCCGTCACGAGCGGGGGAGGCCACAGGCGCCGAGCAGATGTGTCCAAAGTGTTGAGGCGGAAATCTATCACCAAGAATTCGAGATCCCAACAACCTATGCTTCGACACACAACGTGAAATGAAGACATTTCCAGTAAAACAGGACGCAGAGGGTTCACAGTGCGGCGATGCGTTCTAGAAACGTAACTACGCACCTGTGTGCGCATCCTCCGAATTTCCAAAACACCTGTGCTTGCTTGAAGCAAAAATGTTCTCACTGTGTTGCTGGGGTTTAAAGACACACAGGCTCTAGTTACTTTTTATACAGGCACTTAGCCCAAGGGCGAGCGGTAGAGATGGAAAACGTTCTGCCTCAAGGTTCCCATGTTTTTCAGAAACAATTTACCATTGACCTTAAGTTGATTGTGGTAACAGAAGATCACCTCTAGTGCAGCCACTAGAAAGTGATGCAAAGACATCTTACATAAAAGGTAAAAAGCAGAAGTAAAGCGTATGCCGCCGAGACGTGGCGAGCGCAAAAGAAGGCAGGAAAGGGAAAATACAGAAAGAAAACCGAGGTGAGAGGAGAAAGGAGAAGTCAGAAATCATGAAGGGACCGACGCCGAGCCATGGACAGTTACATCCAATATAAATAAACACGCCAGGGGCACCAGGGGCTCCGTCGGCTGAGCGACCGACTGCGGCTCAGGTCATGATCTCGCGGTTCGTGGGTTCAAGCCCCGCATCAGGCTCTGTGCTGACAGCTCGGAGCCTGGAGCTGCTTTGAATTCTGTGTCTCCCTCTCTCTGCCCCTCCCCTGCTTGTGCTCTGTCTCTCTTTCAAAAATAAGCATTTAAAATTTTTTTAAATTCAAAAAAAATGAATAAACACTCTAGTCCAGGACCAGGAATGGATGGACAAGATAAAGGAGCACGAAGAAAATCCATGCTCTCAGCAACGTCACCAGCAAGGGCAGCGGGGCGGCGGGTAGGCAGGCGGGCAGGCGGGCAGGCGGAGGCGGGCAGGTGGGCGGGCGGCGGGCGGGCAGGTGGGCGGGCAGGCGGAGGCGGGCAGGTGGGCGGCAGGCGGAGGGCAGGCGGAGGCGGGCAGGTGGGCGGGCGGGCGGGCGGGGGCGGGGGCGGCGGGCGGGCGGGCAGGCGCGGGGCGGGGACGGGGCGGGCAGGTGGGCAGGTGGAGGCGGGCGGGCGGCGGGCAGTCGGCGGGCGGGGCGGGCAGGCGGCAGCGGGCGGGCAGCGGGCGGGCGGGCAGCGGCGGCGAGGCAAGCGGCGGGAAGTCTGGGCAGCTGGTTGGACCCTCAGTGCCAGGGCAGGCGGGCATCTGCCAGGACTGTCACTACAGACACGGGGGGCGGGGGGCATCGTGGTAACAAAGTGTCCATTTTGCAGGAAAATAAACATGATGTGTATGATGTACCTACGCCTGGGACTCAGGACAAACACGTGGAGTCAAACCTGGCAGATCTGGAGGCAGAGAGATGGAGGTTCCTCTATCAGGAATGGATGGAACAGCCACGCGGACACCATTGTGATATCTCAGGGACGCTTATAGAACATTCCAGCCCCACAGGAGTGAGCCCCTGGAAGAGCTGGAGCACGGGACCGGGGCCTGCTCACGTTTGTTTGTCTGTTTGTTAAATGGCCAGACTGCGTTCAAAGGTGACTGTGCTGTGTCTCAGGCGTCTGTTTGCAATTCCAGCCCTTCTAAAATACACAGTGTTAACTTCCTAGAGTCTCCTCAAGATGCACGGACGCTGGGCCCGGGCCGACCCAAGCCGGGACCAGAAGGCGAGGCTCCGAACATTTCAAAGAATGAAAATCGCACAGTAAACGTTCTCTCATCCAGAATTCAGTCAGAAATCAACAAGAAAATGAGATCTGGCAGATTCTCGAATACCTGGACGTACCTTCTAAACAACCCATGCGGTTAAGAAAAAGAAATGGAAATGGAAATGTTATATATTTAATTGAATTGACTTAAATATCTTGACTGAAGGTAACAAAAGCACGAGATACCAGGACCCATGCGATGTGGCTAAAGTGGTGCTTAGAGACATAGTGTAGCCTCGGAAGCTTCCAGTAAACACGATGAAAGTCTGAGACGGCCGATGCAAGCATCCACCTTACGCAGCTAGAATAGCAGGTGTGGACTAGGCCGAGTGTGAGCAGAAAGAATGAAATAACAGGTAACAGCACTTGTCGGTGAAAACGGACACAAATAACAGAGAGAACGGGTGAAACCAAAAGCTTGCTTTTTGGCAAAGCCTTTCCTGAGTCATAACCAGCTGGTCACGAACGACCACGACTTAAGTGCACAGCTGACCACGTGCCGATGTGCGCGTGGCTCTGGCCACCGTCACCGCGTCTCCGCGCAGCTTGCGCTGAAATGCCGCGGGCGGGTACCTCAGAGGAGCCGGATTCGCGTCTGGCAGGTCCGGAGGCTAGACAGTCCCAGACCACGGGGCCAGCGGCCTGGGATCCGCCAGAGCCTCCTCCTGGCGTCCGGGGTCGCCGCCTCCCCAGGTCCCCCACGGCGAGAGCGGGAGAGCAGGCTGGTCCCCTCCGACGGGGGTCCTGATCGCAGGGGACCGGGGCCCCACCCTCACGGCCACGTCCAAGCCCACGCACCTCCCAAAGGCTCCATCTCCATCCAGGCACCCCTGCGCTGGGCTCAGGACTTGAACAGCGGGTCGTGGAGGGAACCCAGGGGATCGCCAGCTACCCCAGTCAGGAGCACAGCCACCATCCGAGGACCCTCTTCCTCCTCGCCCCTGCTCCCCTCTGGCTTCTGCCCACCGTCTTTATCGTTGTTCTCTGGGCGACTGAGGCGAAAGGTCACCTGTCTAATTTAGGGCTTTTCTTCCTTTCCAATATAAGCATTGAAAGCTGGCCCTCCAAGGCTTGGCTCTGTGGCGTTATGCACATTTTAATCCGTTGAATTTTCATTATTCTTCTTTCAAGATATCTTCTAAACTCCTTGTTATTTTTTTCTTTCTGACCCACGAATTGTTGTTGTGTAATATCTTCTTTTAATCTTTTTAATGTTTATTAATTTTTTTGAGAGAGAGAGACAGCGTGAGCAGGGGAGGGACGGAGAGAGATGGAGACACAGAATCTGAAACCGGCTCCAGGCTTCGAGCTGGCAGCACAGAGCCCGACACGGGGCTCGAACCCACGAACTGTGAGATCGTGACCTGAGCCGAAGTCGGACGCTTAACCGACTGAGCCCCCCAGGCGCCCCTGTTGTGTAATTTCTAAGTCCTTGGGGATTTTTTAGATACATGAGCGTCATCGACATCTGAGTTCATGGCGCTGTGGTGAGAGCACGTGTCCCGTGTGATTTGATTCCTCTTAAAAATGTATAGAGGTGGGGAGTTTGACGGCCCAGGGCATGCTCTGTCCTGCTCAGTGTCTCGTATTAATTTGAAATAAATGTCTATTTTGTAAATGTTGGGTTGGTGCTTTGTAACTAAGCAGGCAAGGTGGTTAGTGATGTTCAAATCTTCTTTCTTTACGGATTTTTCTGCCAAGTTTTCTATGAATTCCTGGAAGATGCAGGTTAACACCCTCAACTGTGGATGTGAAATGGCTCATTTCCCTTTAACTGTGATATTTTTTGTTTAATGGGCATAAATAGCAATTAGATCAAATCCTACATTGTCTTTCCTGTTTTTGTGTGTAGCTGCTTTACAAATCACTGAGACGGCGTGAATGTCTCCTACTCTGATCATCGACGTGTGTGTGTAAGGGTGTGTGTGTATGTGTGTGTGTGTGTGTTTCTGTTTGATTCATCAGTGTTTGCTTCAGTATCTAAAATCTGTTATTACTGTACAGATTCAGGTCTCTATCTCTTCCTGAATAACTGACTCCTTGATCACTCACTTGATGTCCGTCTTTGGCTCAGGTAATGCCGACCCACCGTGTTGCCCGACGCAGGCGTAGGGCCCCCCTGCAGAGGCTTACTGCGTGCGCCCCACGCCTTCTCCGGAAGGTGGGCCGTGCAGACTCAGAGGCCCCTTCTCTGGCGCTCTGTCCGCTCTGGCTCCTCACCCGTCACTGCAGTCCGTTCCGCATGCTTCCGTTCCCAGTCCCCAGGCCAGAAACAGCCAGCGGCTCTCACGGCTCCGTGGCTGTGCCCACACTCAGGACACAGCGGCAAAGCCCAGAGACCTCCCGGGGCGGGAGGGGCTCCACAATCCACCTGCTTCTCGCTCTTTCTTAGAATCCTCAGGTGCTTGCACTGTGCACTGGCCCAGTGCTCACGGTCCTTACGGCTAGTTCTAAACCGAGGCTTCCCTCATGGCCTTCTGAAGGATTGACTTTTTTCATGTGCACTTGAAAAATATTTATTCTTTTTAAAAAATTTTTAAATGTTTTTATTTATTTCTGAAAGAGACACCATGAGTAGGGAAGGGTCAGAGAGAGAGGGAGACCCAGACTCCGAAGCAGCTCCAGGCTCCGAGCTGTCAGCACAGAGCCCGACGCGGGGCTCGAACCCACGAACCGTGAGGTCATGACCTGAGCCAAAGTCGGACACTTAACCGACTGAGCCACTCAGGCGCCCCGAAAAATATTTATTCTTTATGTGTCGATTCCCTAAAGCCTATCCAGTCCTTGCCAGTCTTTCCTCAGCCTGGCCTTAACGAAGGAGGCTGGAACTACCCCACAGCATGAGGGAGTCATATGTACTTTTCCCACGAAAGCTGCTATTTCTTTTTTTATATATATTTGGAAGCTCTTTTATTCAGAGTATGTGTGGTAAGTGTTGCGATATTGTATCCTTTAAAGTTTTGTCTTCATATTGTGATCCTCTCTATTACAAATAATATTTTGTGCTAGGGGTTATTTTATGTCGTGTTTTATTTTTTTTAAATGTTTATTTATTTTTGAGACACAGAGTGCAAGCAGGGGAGGGACAGAGAGAGAGGGAGACACAGAATCTGAAGCAGCTCCAGGCTCTGAGCCATCAGCACAGAGCCCGACACGGGGCTCGAACTCACCAACCACGAGATTGTGACCCGAATGGAAGTCGGACTCTTAACCGACTGACCCCCCCAGGCGCCCTTATTTTATGTTGTTAGTGCAGTTGTGCAAGTTCCTTGGGTTGGTATTTTATTCTTTTCCTTTATGTCTTTCCAGGACCATAGCTGAGCCGCACCACGCGTAACCCCACGCATCTGAGTGCACTCGTGTGAACCTCAGTTTCTCCAGCTCCGCCAAAAATCGTCCGGGAATTTTGATGAGAAACAATTGAGTTCATGAATTAATGTGGGCAAACTGACATCGTGAAGGAATTGAGACTTTACATAAATTCATGTAATGAGTCTCTTCTTTATTCAGTTTTCTCATTGTCCCTCAATGCTTGAAGGTTCTTAGCTTCTTCTTAAGGAACTTTTACATCTTCAGGTTTTATTCCTTTTGTTTGTACTCAAAGCTCTTTGGGAAACTTTCATTAAGTTGCTGTTGACTGAAAAAAATGGCTTGCCAATGATGTTGATATTTTGTTTCTGTTTTCTTTTATTTGTTTTTTTGTCTTACTCCAGTAGATATGAGTATCATTAACTCACCAAAGATTTTCAAGAGAACGTGTCTAGTTTTCTCCTGAAGCATGTTCCCAGGCAATATTTAGAGATAAACTGCATGAAGTTAAGAGATTTGATACTTTCCATAGTTTGCTCAGAGCCTTTATCAAGAATGGGATTATATTTTTTTAAAATGCACTTTCCTGCATCTATTCTAATAGTTGTACAGTTTTTCAGGGATGAATTATGGCGTGTGGGGTTAATGCATCCCTTTCACTCCTAAGAAAACCCAGTGTGGTCAGGAGTAATGTTGAATGGATTACTGCATTTGAATTGTTAATATTTTGATTGATTTTTAAAAATCTATGCTCATAAGTCATACTGACCTACGATTTTCTTTTTCTTAGACTGTCCTTGCCTGGCTTGGGATCAAAATTACACTCACCTCATAAAAGGAATTCTTTCATTGTTTATTGTCTGGAAAATCCTTTATGAAATTGGAATGATCTGTTCATTGACTATTTGGTAGAAGTCACCCATAAAACCATCCGTGCCTCCTCTTAAATTGAAAATATAGTGTGGGTGGACTTTTAAATACTTAGCCAGTTTCTTTAATGGTTATAGGTCTAGTTAGGATTGCTATTTCTTTTTGGGTCATTTTTTGGAGGTTATCCTTTTCCAGAAATTTTTCTCGTTTATTCAAGTTTGTGCATTTATTGGTGCAAATGTGTTTGTAGAGCTTTCCCATCTTTACTGTTTTGACCATGGAATTCATCACACATCAGCATGGTGCGGGGAGGCTCTGAAGAGCGGTGAAAACTGTTCTCATCTGTTGAGAACCCGTGTTAGGAATCAGGCCCCGGGCGGCCCTTCTGAAGCCCCGTTTCCTTCCGCACTTGTCGTTTCCCGACTTTGTGCGAAACATTTTCTTATGTGTCTATACAGCTTTGTGGTCTAAGGATGTATCCATAAACATTATGTTATTTAGTTTAAAATATGAGTATGAAAGACAAAACTGACTTTACGAGGAAAGAGTAGTATCATGCTACGTAGGTGAAGGCGCCCAGGAAACAAGTGGAAGAGAATTTCTGGGTGGAAGCCTGGTCTGGGTCTCGAAGAGTTTATGAGAGCCTCCTGCAGAATTCTGGGAGCCAGTGACGCATGAGGCCGGAGCGCGAGGGCCCGCCGCGATGGGGGCACCTGTGCGGTTGTCACACAGACCAGGAGCTTCGTGGCCTGGAGGAAGCTGGCCAAGAGCGGGGCTGGCCACGGCGTCCTCCAGCGCCCAGGATTAGGTCAGAACAGATGTGCCTGAGGGGTGGAATGCAGGCCCGATGGCAGGCTCAGAATTCAGGGCTGGGGAGGAGAGGGAACGGCCAAGGAAGCCACACCCGCACCCCTGGCAGGCACCCCTGGGCGTGTGGCGCTGGGCTAAAGAAACGGCACCATGGTGGCGAGGTCCTGGATTAACCATCAAATGCCGCCTGTAGGACGTGCTCCCGCTGGGCATTTAAGCTCTGCATCCGAGGAACAGCGGTCTGCACAGGGTGATCCCACCAGCCTCCCCGAGATGGCGCCCGGCACTCTTCCACGTCCGATCTCCCGTGGCCTGTGGCCTGCATCGCCCCTTCGTGGGTTTGCTCTTGCAGCTTGCTGGGCGCTTCCTGAGAAGGAGTTCATCAGAAGCAGCGTTTGCAGATCCCACCTATTGCGATTCCTAATTTTAGTCCACATATTTTATGGATTTTATTACGGAACCTGAAGACCTATTTAAGAGCTTGGCCGGGTGAAGAGATTCGGGTTGGGAACCATTTCCCTTCTGACTTTCGAAGGCAATGCTTCACTGTCTTCTCGACTTCTCTTGCTCCGAGAAACCCCAAAGCCATTTTGATTCCCCATCCTTTTATCTGACCTTGATTAAATCAGCATCTGCGTCATCTGCATTCATCTGTAAGCCTGAGGGGGACCAACATATTTGATGGGGCTTCCAAATCCATCAGCAGGTGTCCTTTATTTCTGAGAGCTTTTTCTGAAAAATTTTTGATGGCTTAATCACTTCCATAACTTCTATTATTTGGGTGTTGGACCTTCTGGACTGGTCTTCAAATTTCATGTCTTCAGTTTTCATCTGTTTGTTTTTATCCGCCGACGTGTTAGAAGGTTATCTCAACCCCATCTTGCAGACTGCTTTAGAAGTTTCTGTTTAGACCGCCTTGTGTTTAATTCCCGCAGCTGTTTCACTGCCGATGTCGGAATCTGCTCTTGTTTTATACATAGTGCTTGTTCTTGCTTTATGACTCCGGTGTCCTCCTCGTCTCTCTAGGGAACTAGGTGACCTTTCTTGAGAGTCGCTGCTCTCCGAAAGGCCCTCGTTTCCTCCGGTGGTGCTGGCCTGTCTGCTTTGCTCCCCCCCACCATGTGGGAGACCTTCGCTCCACTCGAGGACCCTTGCTGGATGGTGAAGGGTGGGGGTCTGGAACATCGTCAGGGATTTCTTTGTACATGGATGAACTCACTGACTTTGAATTTTGCTACAGGAAGGTTGGGAAGGACTGTTTTCTAGAAAATCCCCACCCTGTGTCAGCTCTTCAGATATTTCCCCTTGGGTGGATCTGAGTCCCCAGAAAACTATCTTCTCATTTTTGCCAAAAAGGGAAGGTGTGCGTGCCAGGTTTTGTTTTGAGGCTTTTGGTTTGTTTGTTTTCATTTTTATACAGTTCCCACATCTCAGTTGTGCCCTATAGAGAAAGTAGCCCTCCAGATGCCTGCAGGGGTGCGGGAGAAGGGATCATCTGAGAACACGAGCTGGAAACCCAACCAGCCTGGGAGCCGGAAGGCCGCCCCCGGGCCTCCTTCTGCTTCCAGGTTGGAGGTGGAGGTGGTGCTGGTACAGCTGAGGCCTGGGCGGGGGGGCTTCCTCCCTCCTCCCCCATCCCCTCCTCCCCTCCCCCCTTCTCCACACTCTTACCTCCCCTCCCCCTCCCTGCCTTTCCCTCACCTCCTCCCCCTCCTCCTCCCCCTCCTCCCCTCCCCCATCTCATCTCCTCCCCCACCCCCTCCCCTACGTGCTCTCCCTCCCTTCCTTTTGAACTCTCTCAGGAAATGGGTTAGACCCTCAGCATTCCTGGCAACTGCTTGGGATTCAGATTTCTCAGGCTCGCTCAACTAGTTATTGTTCGTTGGGTTGTGTCCCAGCTTCAAAAATTTTGTTCCTTTTCTTCCCATCTGTTTAGATTTTTTTAAAAGATTTTCAAGTTTAAAAAAAACTGTCCAGTGTTGGTGGAGATTCGGGGGGATTGCAAGAAACTGGCACATGTGATTCAGCATGTGAATCTGAACACTGTCTTGTCTTCAAAGGGATGCCGGGGCCACGCTGGATCGGCAGACGAGGACCCATTTACATTCCTAGCACTGGTCGGGTTGACCTAAAAACACACTGGACTTTGGGGGTTTTGAGGGTGTTTTTTTATATAAATTTCACTGAGCTTGTCAATTTTAATCATTTTTTTTCCTCAAAAGACAACCTTTTAAGTTTGGAAGTTCCTTGCAATGTTTAGTGTGACTTTGATTTCATTGAGTTCCACACTTTTTAAGTTGCCTTTATCCTGAGTTTTTGGTATGCACACTGTGGCTCTTTGTTTGTTGTTTTTCCTAACTTCCTAGCCCTTGACTCTTGATCCTTTTTCTTCTCAGTGCGAGAATTGAGAGAAAGGCTGTAAACTTTTCTCTGCTTTTGCACCTGATGCATTCAACATGTTTTGGCACAGAAATTTTCTTATTGTTTACATGGAAATATCACTTAATAAATCCATTACTATTTATTCTCTAAACAAGTGACTCTGAAGTGTGTTTAGGGGCACCTGGGTGGCTCAGTTGGGTTAAGCATCTGACTTTGGCTCAGGTCGTGATCTCACAGTCCATGGGTTCGAGCCCCACGTCGGGCTCTGTGCTGACAGCTCAGAGCCTGGAGCCTGCTTGGGATTCTGTGTCTCCCTCTTTCTCTGCTCCTCCCCTGCTTGTACGCTGTCTCTCTCTGTCTCTCAAAAATGAATAAACATTTTAAAAAATTAAAGTGTGTTTAAAAATGTTTTAATATATAGAATTTTTCATTGAAATTCTTATTGAGATATTGGGAGATTCCCGTGGAACTGTAAGGAGTACAGAGCAATCCCACGTACATTGCGCCTTTTTTTCTCCATGGAAAATATCATGCAACACTACTGCACTAGGTTACAGCTGAAAGACAGAATCCCCTGATCCTATTCAGATTACCCCATTTTCCTGGTACTCGCGTGCATGTGTGCATCCGGTTCTATGCAGTGTCACCCCGGAGGTAGGTCCGTGCATCCAGCAACACAGAGAAGACACCCAGCAGTTCCCATGCCCAGGCCCTTCCTAACCATGCCCGTCTCCCTCCCACCTGCCCTCCCCTCCACCCTTGGCAAACACTGCCTCCATTTCTAAACCTTTGTCCTATTTAAAAATGTAATGTCAGGGGCACCTGGGGAGCTCCATCGGTTGACCTTCCGACTTCAGCTCAGGTCGTGATCTCACCTTCAGTGAGTTTGAGCCACGTGTCCCGCTCTGTGCTGACATCAGAGCCTGGAGCTGCTTCAGATTCTGTCTCCCTCTCTCTCTGCCCCTCCCCTGCTCATTCTCTGTTTCTTAAAATTAATAAATGTTAAAAAAAAATAAAATGTGATGTCAGTGGACTCATACAGTGCGCGGCGGTGTTGGATGGGCGTTTTCTTCCACGCAGTTGCCTGGAGACCCATGTGATGGATGCAGGGACAGTCCTCTGTCCCCTCCATTGCTGAGTCGTGCTTCAGGGTGTGGACGGACCCCAGTTTGTTCAACTGCTCTAAATGTTTGGGCTCTTCAGTTATCTTGTCATTGGTTTGCAAGGTAATTATGTTCACAAAATATATTGTTTCCTGGTAAAAACTGTTTTGGCTTTGAAACGTGTTGGGATCTGACTTATAGTCGAACTCCGGGCCCGTTTCCGTAAGTGTTCTGTGTATACTTGGAAGAAAGTGTATCTGCAATTTTGAGGCGCACAGTTCTGCAGTCCAGGTTTTCATTTGATCCGTTTGTTAATTGTGTTGTTTCAATCTTTTATATATTTGTCAATAAATATGTCTGCCTCTTAATTTACTGTGAAAGCTCTATTAAAATCTTTCAGTATGATGCTGAGCTTACCTATCTCTCCTTGACGTTATAAAATGTGGAGAGATGTACATGCATTTGTATTTGGACTTTTTAATGTTCCCTGATGAATTTTGCGTTTTCATTATAAAGCCACTCTCTTCCTCTCTGGTAGCTTTTATTCCATTTTTCACAGAGCGACGCCAAGATAGCTTTTATCTCATTAGCTCCCAAGCCTGTGTCTTTCTCTTTGCTTTCAGATTTTGTTTTCTTATGTTGTAGGCATGTCTCTTGTGTTTATCAGCTGTATGTTTTCCTTCAATCATTATATTGTCATAATTAGTTACATCTGAATATTTTCTATGTACGTAAAACCTTTTGTTGTGCTATTTTTCTGTTTCATCTGAGGATTTTGTGGGGTTTTTTTTGTCCCAATCCCTCCTTTCTTTCTCTTGGAAGCAGGGTGTGTGTGTGTGTGTGTGTGTGTGTGTGTGTGTGTGTGTGTGTGCACGCACGCTCTGTGTGTGCGTGAACCTCATGTGAGAAGAGCTAGTACTATACTCAAAGGGATCCGAGAGGGACAGGTCACTGGACCCTGGGAGCAATGAGTGATGGGTGGTGTAGGCCACTTTGAGAGGAACGGTAGCCTTCCCTCAAGGGACGCAGCAGCTCAAGGACTCCCAAAGTGAGGCAACTTAGGGAATAAGCCCCTGCGCCCACTTCCCCATTCCTTTGATCTCTCATAGCGTCTCCATACTGCCCCAATTCACCTGCAAGCCAGGGGGTGCAAGAGCCTGAGGGACAAGCATAAGACATCCAGCATCACTGGCTACATAATTATCCCAATTTACTTTAGAAGTTCAATTTAGTCATACTCCTGTTACTTGATTTATCAGCTTCCCATAACACCTACTGTCTCCTGAACCGAGAATAACAATGAGGAACCGAGAATAACAATGAGGTCACTCTTTATTCAGTCTCCAGCTTGCCTCCCCTCACCCTTCTATTAGGTTAGTTATGTTATCATTTCTACACTGTGATAGCTTCGAATAACTACGGCTCACCCCATGACCATCGTTTCTACAGTGACTTAGCCTTACTACTAAATGTGTCAGGTTTCGAAAGAGCCTCATTCCCAGCTTACTTGTAACACCTCCTTTCCTCAGCTCCTCGCTGGCTGACTTTGGTCTTCAGGACAGTTGATGGGCGTTCTCATACCCAGAAAAGACCTGTTATTTGCTTTCTACTCACATGATCATTCAGCTGGGTATAAAATTACTGTGTGACATTTTCTTTCATTGAAATCTTTGTGAACATTGCCCCACACTCTTCCAACATCGAAGGCTCATATAGAGAAGTCCTGAGAAGGCACACATTGCCCCCCAACATGTGCCTGTATTTGGGGGGAATAGGTGGAGAGGTTATCTTACAATCCTGGGATCTCATGCCGTCCGCACTAGGGCTAACAGTTACGTGCACACCGGAATCTTCCTGTCTCACACTGATCTCCTGTTCCTTCTTATGTTCAAAAACTGAAACAAATTATTTCATTTTGCTCAAGTTTTTCACTTCCATTTCCCCCTGGCTGTGGCTATTGTCCTCAAGCTGCTTCAAATACGGACTTTTCACTGATGGACTTTTCTCCTGCCCTCTCCCATTCCCTGTCAAAGTCTAATTTATTTTCATCTTTTTTTCCCCCTATTTTATTATCGCTTCCCTTTTTATTTTCTGTCTTAGTTTTCAGTTATTGATCCATCACAACTTTTTTTTTTTTAACCAGTGTCTTTAAATTCTTGAGATACTATCTCTCCTTGTCAATATGTTTTTATTCTTGGTTTTCTGACCAATTTTTTCTGTTGTAAAGTTTTAATTTCCTTCTCTATATCAACCTTAATTTTTCTTTTCTTTTTTTTAATTTGAATGAGGAATGATAAGTCCATGGTAGATGCCTGTAGAAGGACAGTGTGGCCCAGGGGCCCGTAGTGTGTGCCTGGCTGAGTCCTGTGTGATGCCGCGCATGCGTGTGTATGCAGGCACGTGTGTGTGTACAGGTATGCGCTAGCATGTGTGTGTGCAGGCACACGTGTGTGTGTGTGTGTGTGTGTGCTATGCACGCGTGCGGCATTGCAGGCAACACTGGTCAGCACAGGGCTTCCTCTCTCCACATCAGTGGTTTCAAGGCCTTTCAAAGCCGTTTCTCACCTATAGTCTTCCTTCCTGTGATCACATGTTGGGCTGCATTTCTCACCCATCTAGTTGCTGCCCTTCCAGTGACTGAATATTATAAATACGATGCGCCTCCTCATTGCAGGAGGCTATGTTCCCACTTCTTTCCCAGCCTCCTTGTTTTCCTTTGCATCAGAAGAGAAGGCAGCCCGCTGCAGGGGTGACCCCCAGGGCAGGATGTTTATGCCACATGTTCCTGTGTGTCGGGAGGTTCTGGGTCTGAGAGGGTCTCACAGAACTGAGTTAGAGGAGAGAACCCAGAGCCTCCCACGCACGCCCCAGTCCTGGGCACTGAGGAAGCCGAAAGGGTCCCCTGGACGCAAACCTGCTCCTCCCTGACACCGAGCTGCTGTGCAGTGGGAAGAGGCACCAGGGAAACAGAGGGACCAGGGGGGACGGGGGGGCCTGAAGGAAAGGCGGCCCCGGGACACGTGGCCTCAGGCAGACTCAAGCAGATGCACAGACCCGGACGAAGGGAGCCCTGTGCGCTCCAGGCACGTCTGGGTGATGGGGGCGGGTATACGGAGGGCTCACGGGGTGGGGGGCACAGTAGTGGTGAGGTCAGGGACCCTACGGGGGCCAGGGCCGGGGGCCCAGAGACCATGGCAGGACTGTGGCTGTTTCCCTGCGTGAGCGGAGCCAGGGCGGGGCTAGAAGCAGAGAAGCCGTGGGCTCTGACTTGAGAGCACAGGCTCACGGGCCATGGGGCTGCAGACCTCGGGGACACCTGGGAGGCACAAGCCGGGTGGCCGTCCCCAGGCTGTGCTCTCACCGAGTGGGACGCCGCCCCCGCCAGGGATGGCGGCCTGTGGACAGACGGCAAGGGACAGGGAGCTGCCCCCTGAGCCGGGACAGATGTGGACGTGGGGGAGATTTATCCAGACGTTCCCGCGGCGAGTTGCCCATTTACCATGCGATGGTGGCTGATGTAAAATCATAAAATGGGCCATTTGCCTTTATTTTCCTGTAACCTTGGACTTTGCAAAACTCTCTGAATAACTTACTTGAAAGTTAACTGAACATCAGCAAAATGTCAGGCTCAGCGCGTCCCCGGGCCCCCGTGCGGCCCCCTCCTCTCGGGCAGGCGGAGCTGTTGCCTTGGGGTCTGGGCGCTGGTGCGGGCGCACCTGCTGGCCTCCCTTCTTCTATTAGGAACGCAGCGGCGACACCGGCTCATCGGGGGCAGAGAGCGGCTCTTGGGGCCGGCGCTCAGCACTCACCTTGTTTCATCTGTGTGGCAGCCTTCTAGGCAGCACCACTTGGCCTCTGGTTCCCAGAGGAACAGAAGAAGGGGTTCCAGGGGTGTGTAGACCCCCCCTCCAGGCCACTCACTGGCTCTGACCCGGCTGGTTTGCACCCAGTCAGTCGGAGGGCAGAGCCCTGCTGAGCCTGTCTGCACAGGGAGCCGCCTGTGGCCTGGGCTCTATCAGCAAGGGGGTCCCGGGAAACGGGCCTCAGGACCCATGCAAATTTGGGTCAGAGGAGGAGAGTCCTGAGAGCCCGAGACCCGGGCCGGCGAGGGTGGGTGTCTGGGCTCAGGCAGAGGGAGGGGATCCAGACCCTCGGTGGATTGGGTACGGCCCACCCTGGGCAGCCCATGCTGTATGCAGGTCACTAGGCCGGCCTCTCACCTCTTCTGGAAACACCTGCACAGGCCCGCGGAAGACGGGCGCCAGCTGCCAGGGCGTCCTGTGGTCCCGTCCGCTTGACACGCAACATGAACCATCGCAGTGACCAGGTGGCCACAGGGCCCACTTGCGGAGGAGGAGAAAGGGACAGAGGAAAAGGGAGAGGATTGACTCTTTGGGGGACCAAACCGGAAACAGTTTCCTAAGCACCAGGCTGAGCTGGAAAGAATGATCGCGCAGCTGTGTTAGTTTCTGGGAACCGTGTGACCAACACCACCAAGCAGGTGGCCGTGACAACAAAGGGGCCTTCTCTCTGGGCTCTAGAGGCCACGGTCCCAGGTCAGGCCTGGGCGGCATCCTGCGTGTCTGCATCCAGTCCTCTCTTCCACAGGGACAGCGGTCACGTCGGATCAGGACACCCCTACGCCCCTTCAGCTTACTCACCTCTGTAAAGGCCTCCAGCAAACAGGGTCACGTCCTGAGGCCTAGCTGTGCCCAGAAGCAGCTCGGTGTGAAGCACGGGCACCGTGTCCACACTGCCGTCCCCGGGTGTGGAGGCTGCCTCGGAGGACCTGCTCTGCAGTGAGGCTCCAGATCTGACACTTGACCTTGACTCTGACTTGTGGCTTCCAGACGGGGCTCTCCCTGGAGAAGCCAAGGCCTGTGCGGGTGGAATGCACCCACGCTGGGGTGAGACTGAGGGGCACATAGTTCCTGGGACCCCGGGGGGGGCGGGTGACCCCAGTGCCCTATGAAGAATGCTGGGCTGTCTGTCCATCCGCTCTTTATGGTTTTGTTTCTGTGGAAACAACCATCCCAGCAAAGCCACCCGGCACCGGAGGCACACGGCCTCCTCTGTGTCCTGTAAGCTCCCCGCTGGCCCTGCGGCTGCCCCGTGGGGACCCCGGGCGTGGACGAGGGACGGCGCCTGCCCCGCGTCCATCTGGCCGCCACGTCCACGCTGTCCGCACACAGCACGCGGCGCCCTTTCCTAACGTTGCTCCGGGATAACGTAATTATTAAACAGGACGTGTTTAGAAATGGGCAGAAGAGGGGGGCGCCTGGGTGGCTTAGTCGGTTAAGCGTCCGACTTTCGCTTAGGTCATGATCTCGCGGTTCGTGGGTTCGAGCCCCGCGTCGGGCTCTGTGCTGACTGCCAGCTCAGAGCCTGGAGCCTGTTTCAGTCTGTGACTCCCTCTCTCTCTGACCCTCCCCTGCTCACGCTGTCTCTCTCTCTCCTAGAAATAAATAAAAATATTAAAAAAAAAAAAAATGGGCAGAAGAGGGCCTGGAGACCAGCCTCGCTGCCCCGCTGGGGACCGGGGGCGTCAGGGACACACGCCACCAGGGCCTCGGCACCGGGTCTCAGTGCGGTCACTGCCCTGCGTGGGGACGCGCCGGGGCCCGTCAGCGTCAGCGGCCGAATCAATCCATTAATTGTGGTATCTTTAGCCATGAAGAGGAATTCACCGCAAATCTCGGAGAAGCGGGAACTCCTCCTGAAGCCGTACTGCCGCGTGGAGGAGAAGGGCACCCACGCTGCACGCGGCACGTGCTTCTAGTTTACAAAGTTCACAAAGAGGCAGAAGCTGGCTTTGCTTCTGGGAGACACAGAACTGAGCGGAAAATGTCCATGAAGCTGGGAGACTGGGTGGCCCTCGGGGCAGGAAGGAGGCCGAGCCGGGGAGGGGAGGGGGGGCGGCGTGGGAGGGGGGTGTCCTCGCACTTGCGAGGCCCACCCCCCTGGGCCCCCGGAAACCCTGACCACCCCCAGCGTGGGCTCTGCGGCCCCGTGAGTTACCCACATCCGACGTCCCATTGGACTTTCCCCTTCAGTCAAGCATGGCGACAAGCAGTGTTCCTCCCACACACATCAGCCACTGGGAGCCACGGCGAGCTCCCGGTGTGAGGGGACCGTGGCCCCAGAGCGACACACTGGAGACCCGAGCTGGCACCTGGGATGGGACTGACGAGGTGTTTTAGGCTGATGGTGGCGTTCGTGGGGTCCCAGGCAACCACCAAGAAAGCATCTTGAAGACAGCTTTGATTTTATTCAGTCCCGGGGACGGGACCCGTGGGCAGGCAGAGCTGCCGGGGTCCATGAGGAGAGACTGCTTATGTACTGCGGAGCTGGGGAGGTAAGGTCCGGGGAAGTTTCTGGAGAGATTCCCATGTGCTGAAGACTCCCTGGACACCTGGCCACGCTGAGGTTGTCCTTCCTTCCAGCAGAGCATCAGCGCTGAGGCAGCCGGGGGCTCCGGGGAAGCTTTACTCTGCTGCCCGCGGGCTGCACGTTACAGGGAAATGGAGTTCTGTCTGTCTGCCATTTCCTTCTGCGTCGTTTCCGCACCAGGACCTTCCTCGGAAGCTCCCGCGGCTGGGGCCGGTGAGGATGAGGTCGCACAGGAGATGAGCAGGGTGGGTGCTGAGCTCCTAGACGGGCCCTCTCGGGAGGGGAGGTTCTGAAACTCAGCAGCAGAGGGAGGGGGCCCCTGCAGGGGGAGGCGGAGGCCACGCAACGGGCAGGGCGCCCAGAGGCATCTGCAGCCACGGAGGCTGGAAGAGACAGTGAGGGGTTCTCCCCGGAGCCCTGGGAGAGAACGCGGCTCCGCGCACGCCGTGACCTCAGCCTTGCGGCCGCCAGATCCAGGCAGGAATAAATTCCGGCTGTCGCCAGCCACCCAGTCCGTGCCCCTGGGTCCGCCAGCGCGTGGAAACCAACACCTTGTGGGCAAAACCTGATTGTCTTGCTTTCCGCGGTGATCTCAGCACCTAGAATTTTCCAGGCACACAGCAGGCCAACGTTGGCGTTTGCTGGGTGAGCGGATGGGCAGGATGCGCTTTCTGGTCAACTGTGTGTGTCCAGCCTTGCTCCGTGTTAACGGATAGAAGTGCATCCTCGGTTGAAGAGGGCGACGAGAGCCGTCCCTGGGCCCACAGCCCCGTCTGTGCCCCAGCGACGTGGCCCCTCTACTGTGATGACCACATCCTGGGGAGCCTGATGGCCGCACCTCACTTAATAATTCTGTCAGGCTGTCGGGCCAGGAGCACAAAGCTCAGTGCGTTTTCACATTTGCAGCACGTTGCCCAATCCCCTCCAGGAAAACAGGGTCTTTTCAGAAGCCGGGCCGCCCGGGGGGAGGCCGCCTTTCCCACACGGCTGCCCAAAACAGGGATTATCTTCTTTTTAATCTTTGCCAATTTGCTGAACAGAAAAAGGTATCAATCGTTTTTTTGTTGTTTGGATTTGCACATCTCTGATTAGGATTGAGTTTGAACATCTTTTCATATGTTTATTGGCCATTTATGTAAATAAGTCTTTAACATTTCGGAAGCCTTTCACTGCCATATCTGGGGCTCAGGACGGGTCTGGCTGGAGGACAGCGGATCCGGGAGGCCAGGCCTGGCCACCCCATCCCAGGAGGCCCCCACCCATACCTGTCCCCCTGCAGGGTCCCCCCGTCACGCCCCTGTGCTCCCATCCGCTGCCTCTCCAGGACACTGTCCACACCCCTACCAGCCTTCCTCTGCTCCTACAGAAGGATGGCTGCCCCCTGGGCAGGCCTCAGCTCGCTGAGAGTTGGAGGCTGATGGGAGCTCCGCTCAGGGCTCAGGACCCCAAGACCGACAGGAGCCCTGGGGGCTCAGCTCTGAAGCCTTTAAAGCTAAATCTCCAGGAGCACCTGGGAGGCTCAGTCTGTTAAGCATGGACTTTGGCTCAGGTCATGATCTCACAGTTCGTGGGTTCAAGCTCCCGCGTCGGGCTCTGTGCTGACAGCTCAGAGCCTGGAGCTGCTTCAGATTCTGTGTCTCCCTCTCTCTCTGACCCTCCCCTGCTCACGCTGTCTCTCTCTCTCTCTCTCAGAAATAAATAAATAAATAAATAAATAAATAAATAAATAAAGCTAAATCTCCAAAAAGCAAATGCTTGGCGGCCAGCAGTGGTGGCCTCCTCCGTGAGCTGCTCGCTGTTGGGATGGAGGCTGGAGCCTCCCTGCCTCCTTCCGAATTCAGAGCATTCCTGTGGCCGTGTTGTACCGTCTAGAGCCTGAATGAACCCAGTGCAGTGAGCGCAAAGCAGCAGGGAGCTGGGCCGGGCCTCAGGGCCGGACCCTGACCCTGTGAGGCCCTCCCTTTCTGTCCGAACACCCTCCTTCCTGAGTCTCCCACCCACCCACGCCTGACTCACCCACGCCCTTCCCAGCTCAGTGTGCTTCCTCTTCAACTGCTAAATCATTGTGCTGCTTACGTTTTATTTTCTGATTAGTAGCATAGAGCTCATTAAATGGAAGCTAGAGCTTTTCATAAAATATGTAGAGGAATCTTGGATTATTAATTCCAAGATTAAAAAAATTGGGGCGCCTGGGTGGCTTAGTCGGTTAAGCGTCCGACTTTCACTTAGGTCATGATCTCGTGGGTTCGAGCCCCGTCGGGCTCTGTGCTGACTGCCAGCTCAGAGCCTGGAGCCTGTTTCAGTCTGTGACTCCCTCTCTCTCTGACCACTCCCCTGCTCACGCTCTCTCTCTCTCTCTCTCCTAGAAATAAATAAAAAATATTTAAAAAATTAAAAAAAAAATAATAATCCCCATAATGAAATGCATTGTCTCTCTATAAAACTCATCCTGAGTCTGAGGAGAGGGTGGTTTACAACCTCGGGTACCCGGGGGACAGTGTCCGTCCTCTCTGGGCCTGACCCCGGGGCGTCCCCAGCAGCCACACGGAGCCTGCCCCGAGGCTGCTGCTCCAGTGGGGTGGGGGCCCAGAACCCCGGTAAGGGAACCTCAACATGTCAGGTCGTCTCCCCCTGGCCCATCCGATGTCCCGGGGCCCAGGCAGTGAACGTCACCCACGCTGTGGGGAGACCAGTCCCCGCCGAGGCCCACAGTTTGGACAACGCCCACAGGGGTCTGGAAACCTGCAGATCCCCACCCCCACCCCCGTCTGCGGGGCCAGGAGCTCTGTGTCTGCAGCAGCCTCTGGGCAACGTCCACAGGCCTGCCGCCTGCCAGTGTTGACCAGGTGGGAGACGGGCTCGTGTGCCGTGAACTACTGTCCTCACATTTGGGAAGACGCCCAGAAAGCAGCGTGACTGAGCGGCCACAGGCACGGGGAGGGGCGCGTACGGGGGCAGGGCCGCCCTGGGTGGGTCTTCCAGTCCCCTCCTGGTGAGGATGTCCTTCTACCTGGGGACCGGCCGCTGCAGATCAGAAAAGGGTTCGGGGTCCTGGTGGGGCGTCCCCAAGTCCTTCCTGGTTTTGGAAAGAGGTCCTGATCTGGGGCAATGCCCACCAGAGAGTGTAGGGTCAGGGGGCCCCGATTCCACCTGGCTCAGGAAACATGCGGATGGGGCGGCCGGGAGGGAGGGGAGAGCGTGGGTGGGCCAGGAGGGAGGGGCCAGGCACCAGGCACGTGGGCAGGGGTGGGGAGGAGGGGTGTGTGGGAGGGGAGGGAGAGGAAGGGCAGGCGCCGTGCAGAGGAAGGCCACCCTCCGCTCCCCAGGAGGGCGTCCCCGCACCTGTCCCTGCTGTCTGTGCGCGTCTTCTGTAAGCCTGAAAGTATTTCAAACAAAAAACCAACGGGTGAAATCCACCTGGTGGGGCGTGTGTGCTGTTGGGAGGTGCAGGGTGTGGGACTGTCAGCGTCTGTTTGGCGCTGGCCCCGCAGCTGGGCACTGGGGTCCCGGGGGCCGGGCTGACAGCCCGGGGTCTTCCATCCCCGTCTCTCCCGGCGTTGGGTCCGGCAACCCCTCCTTGGGTGAGTCTGCTCCCCGTCACCTCCTCCTTCCGGCCTCGGTCCTGTTCTGGGAATCGTGTCTCCTCGCCCAGTTCACACCGGAAGCCCCCACCCCAGGGGGACTGCGTTTGGAGGCAGAGACTTCGGGAGGCTCCTGGAGGGAGGTGCTCACAGGCGGGCCCTGGGAACGGCCCACAGCGGAGGGGAAGGGCCCGGTGCGAAGGGGATGGGGGGCAGGACGGTCCCCGGCGGGGCGCACAGGGCTGGCCTCGTCCGGGGGACAGAAGCAGTTCCCTGATCACAAATCACACGACGTCCCGAACACAGCAGCCGTCACCGGGAATTCCAGGGTTTTCCTTTCCTCGGTTTACCCTCTGCTTCTCTGTTGGGCGGGCTTGGGGGGAGGCCCACGGGGCAGCGGTCACGGCATGCGGCCACCGATGCGGCCGGCAGCTGAGTCGGGGAAGCGCATCAAGTGGGCGACGCCTGCCTCAGGGTCCCTGGGCCCCACACGGGGCAGGGCTGGCCCCCAAAACGTCCCATCCCTCCCGCCGGACTCTCCCGGAGGCAGGACTGCCCCTGGGGCTCGCCGCCTCCCCGCCTGGCCCCCAGCAGCCGCGAGGCCGGGCCGCAGGTGCGGGGCGCCCGACCCTGAAGGGGGACAAGCTGTCCGGCTGTTAAGTAGGCACCTCTGCCCCCGGGGGGAGGGGCGAGGGAGGGTCTGTCACCCCTCGGGAAGCCGGTGTCGTGGGGGCAGCTCCGGGTGGCCGAGGGGCCGGGGCCACCCAGCTCCGACAATCACGCCCGGGGGCAGGTCTCTGACGGGCACAGGAGCCGCTCCCTCTCAGAATACGAGTGCCGGGTGTGGATTTGCCGTCCCTGCAGGCGGAGGCCTGACCTCCCAGGAGGGGAAGGTGAGCCGCTTGTAGGAAGTTGCGGGTGGGCTGGCCAGCGGGGTCCCCGCCCGGAGGCCGCAGCCAGGGGGAGGGGACTCATCTCTGTCACCCCTGCCCTGATGTCCCTGTAACACCTAAATGGCTGCTGTGAGTTAGCTGTGCTGAGTAGCCTCCCCGGCACTGGGAGGGCCGATGGGGGATGGGCAGGCCCGCAGGGGGGCTGGGGGGCAGGTGACCCCAGAGTTCAGGCCAGGCAGACCGGAAGCCACACGCCATCCCTGCCAGCAGACGGAGGCTCGGCCTGTGAGGTTCAGAGCCTCCCAGTGACCTCCTGAGGGGCGCAGAAGGCCCCCGGGCAGGACCCTGGCGCGGCCTCCCGGCTCAGACACAGATGGAGGGGCGCTGTGGCCACCAGCGCGGCAGACGGACCGTGGCCCCCAGTCTGCGCAGGGCCACCTTCCCGTTGGACCCCCTGGGGTTCCCGCTGGCCTTTGTCTGCTGGCTGGGGTGGGGTCAGGTGGGAAGAAACACTTCCTGGCCCCCGTGGGTGCTGCGTCTGAAGCTGGGGTCTGAGGACTCGGGGACAGTGTGTCGCGCTCACCCACTGGTGACCACAACGTGGCTGAGGCTGAGCCCGTCTGAGGTCCCGAGATGGGGCAGGGACACTGGGGACAGAGGAGCACCAGTGGGCAGCGCCCCGAGAGGGAGGCAGTGGAGGGAGGGGCCCCGCCCTCCTCCAGGGGAGGGTGGTGACAGGCCAGGCGGCCACTGGAGGAGGAGCCAGGATGTGTGTGAATTCCAGGAGGGTCACTGCCTCCTGAAACCGAAGAAGGAAACTGCATCCTGATGGGGGGAGCAGGGGCGTATGGGGGAGCTGGGGGCGGGGGGGGACCAAGGGCTCATCCCTTGTCTGGAGCCAGGTCAGTGGGGCTGTGCCGAGCCGGCAGCTCTAGGCTCGAAGGGACTTGTGGACGCAGTGGAGGAACTTAAAGCCGTCCCTGGAGGCTGACCCTGTCAGCTAGGGAAACCGAGGCTCGGGTGGGGAAGCCCCCCCTGCCCAGTGTAGGTCACCGGCCAAGGCCCCCCGGCTCAGTGGGTCCCGGGAGCCTCACCCCTCCTGGGCGGCCGTCTCGTCCTGGGGGTCTGCTCTCCCCCCGACCCGTAGTTCCTTGTCTTTGGACAGGACGTCTGTGGGCTCTGGATGACCGGACGCCAGTCCCCAGAGGCTGGCGGCCACCCGGGAGGTTAGTGACCTGGGGGTGTCCCTGAGGTCTGCAGCCCCCCTTCCACCCGGAACGGTCTCGGATGCCCGGAGAGTGTCATCTTGCGCTCAGGAGGAAGCAGTGCCCGGAGGCCACACGGAGGTGGACGTGCCCACACGGTCCCAGGGCAGGTGTGGGGGGGCCCTGGCCGGGGAGGGTCCGGGCACCCAGATCGGGGGCACCAGGCCCTCACACTGAACGTGGGGAGGAGTCAACGCACCAGGCTCCTTAAAATCTGTAACCTACACTGAACAAGGGGGACTTTGGAGACACACAGGCAGCAGGAGGGAGGGGCCTGGAGCTCTGACGGGGGGGCTCCGCCCGGAAGGTCCTGGAAGGGGGGTGGGGTGGGGGGCTTTCTCCGGGGGCTCGGACCTCCTGGCATTGCCTGCAGGCTGTTCTCTCCTCTCCCCCAGGAGCACATATGTGCACACGTGTGTACATGGCACGCGCAGGCACACTTGTATACACACGCTACACACGTGCACACACATTATCTCTCTCGTGGGTCCAGAGCTCAGTGCTCAGAGTCAGATATGCCTGAATATAACTTTTCTATCATTCGTTGTAAGATGGGACCCAAATCCAGGGCGGTCGGGCCGATGGGAGCATCGTAACCCAATTCTGGAACCGTGTCCCTGACGGGGGGCACAGCCAGGCCGTGGACAAGGTGTGGTGGCCACGAGGAGCCCACACGGGGGGACACCACGTCCCTATGCCCCTGGCCCCCTGGTCTGCGAATGCCACGCGGCCAGGAGTCCGCTGTGACACCTCGGTCCCGCGGTCCGGGCTCCCTGGAGGGGGCCCCTGCCGGGCGGGCGTGTCCTCTGCATCAGGGACCCGTGTCGTGTCTGTGACTGTCTTGCAGGCTTCTGGTCCCCACTCCCTCCATGTCGCTCTGTCCCGCTGGCCAACCGTCTGCCGTCCTCACTGACTTGGGGTCCTCTGAGCTCCTCTAGGTCCTGAGAAAGTCATCAGATCCAGAGGGATGTCGGGCCACATGTGCTCCCAGCCTCCACACACCCTCCCAGGGGAAATGGATGAGCCGGTGGCCCTCGCTTGGAGGGGTGAGGCTCGGGGAAGAGAGAGGCCCTCCTTCCCTCCCTCCCAAGCCCCGGCACCGCTTCTCGGGGAGGCGAAGACTCCGAGTCCACATGCAGTTTCCAGTCAGCTGCACTGTGGCTGCTTACTGGCTGGGCCTCAGTTTCCTCATCTGTAAACTGGAGACGTGCGTGCTGACCACCTCGGGGTGAGAAGCCTGTGCGGGCTCACAGGGGGCACCAGGCTCCGCGTCTGGCCCCTGGGGGAGGGTTCACAGCTAGACCAGCGGGCGCAGCCCCTTGGCCGGGCCGAGCCCAGGGACAGTCCGCGGGGCCCCCGGAGGGCCGGCCTCGTGCTCTGCCCCGGAGCAAGCAGCACACGGAGCCGGGGGTGGGGGGTGAGGGAGCGGGGGGCCTGAAGCCGGGAGACCCCGGGGCAAGGGAGCGGGGGGCTGGAGGGGCTCCTTCCGTGCATTAGCGTGAGCAGCCGACCGCTCGGGACTCCCGCTCTGAAATCCTGAAGGCGAGGAGGCCACGGCGGCCGTCTGCACCCAGGAGGCCGGGCCCCGCCGTGCTCTGCGGCCAGCGACACGTCACCTGCCGGGAGGTCAGCGTTTTCACGTGGTGGCTTTGCAAGTGGCCGGGCCCCCACCTCCCGAGGCCAGCTGAGGGGCACCGGGACAGAAGGAGGAATCAGCCTGAGCCCTAACGGCGCCCCCTCCCCAGCCGGCTCTGCTGCGGGGGCTCGTCCTCCCTGCCGACCTGGCTCCGGTGAGGGGTCCGGGCCCTGGATGGCGCTGACACGCCGTGTCGCTGGCCCCCAGGCCTGTTCTCCTGCAGGACACGAGTACTGACCGAGGTGAACCAGGTCTGCGTGGCCACCGTCCGACCCTGGGGGTGGGCGCACCAGAAGCAGCCGCTCAGTGGAGGGCACGTGCTCCCCGGGACTTTCTGGGTCTTTGGGAAGCTGCCTGGGGCCGCCCCTGCCCCCCACCACTCAGCCCTGCACAGTGTGTGCCAACAGCAGGCGGGAACTGGCCCCGTGTCCCCCACCATCTCGTATTTTTAGCGGCTCCGACAATTAGAGGGACGGGGCGCGCTGCCCGGAGGGGCCTGGCAAGCACATGGCCACCTGGGTGCAATTTCTGCTCTGCGCCTGGAAGGCGCGGGCTCCCCGTCAGGAACACAGCGGCCTGGCGCCCTGTGTGCAGGGTGAGCCCTTCGTCTGCCGAGAGGGGAGGGAGGGGCTGCGCGGAGGCCGCCGAGGTGTGCGCTCCACGGAGACCGGGCGCGCAGGGCCGGCTCCGACGTGCTGGGCGGCCGCTGACCTGCCGGGTGCTGGCAGGGCTCCCTGATGACAGCAAACCTGGGTCGGGGTGAAGGGTGAGAGATGTGGGGTCTGGGGTGAGGGCTGGGCAGTGGGGAGCGAGCGGGGGTGGGGTGGCGGGGGTGGGCTGGCAGGTTCAGTAAAAGCGGATTGACGTGGAGTTGGGTGCTGCTGGGCCCATGGATGGGAGTCTTCCGGAAGGGGCCAGGCAGGGGGAGGAGGGGAGGGGAGGCCGGGCACAGGGCTGGGCTAACGGGGCGGCGGGGAGACACCGGGTTCCTGCCGGGAGGGTCCAGAGGCGCACACGGGGACGGATTTTCCCCAAGGGCTGACTCTGGGATCACCTGGAGCCTGGAATGCGGGGATCGGACGCGAACCCCGAGTCAAGCGGGGTCCCCGTGTCCTTTGTTGTCATGGAAGCAACGTCCTTTGCCCCTGATCCCCCAGGAGAGCTGCTCCTCCGGCTCCTCCGGGCTGGGACAGTCTCTGGGGCGTCCTGGACCCCACGACCTGGGGCGCCCTCAGCCTCACCAGCTCCGGGGGAGAAGTGGCAGGTGTTCTGTGAGGCCAGCCTCCCCTGGAACTGGTCCGGGGCTGTTCTCACCCGCGTGGCTCTTATTCGGAGGGGCCGCCCCGGGGTGCGGGCTGTCGGCCGACTGACCCCCGCGGTGTCCACGTGGTCGCACGGCTGGGGGCGGCTGCCGGGCTTCCCTGCAGACTTCACCCTCTCCCCCTCTGCACCCTGCCCTCTCTGGGGGGTCGTGTGCACGGCCACGCTGGGGGCGGGCTCTGTCACAGCTCCACCCCCGTGGGTGTCCCCACAAATTACTTGTACTTGCTGTGCACAGAGGTTTGTGTCTTCTCTCTAATTGGTTTAATCATTTATTTACATCGCTGCGGATTCGTGGATCCAATCAGACTGAAGTCCTGGTCGCCTGCGGCTCATTGTGGCCCTCATGTCGCTTGGGCTTCGGCCCCTGGGTGTCCCTTCCCTTGTCTCCTGTGTCCCTTTAACATACACTCAGCACCGCGTGTCCTCCCTGCCCCCCTCCCCCCTCCCCACCCTCTCCCTCCCTCCCCCCTCCCTCCCCATCAGCACCCCTTACTGCTTCTCACTGCCAGCCCCAGGCTGATGATTTCGGCCACCTGGTCCTCCAAGCAGCCACGCCCCAGGAAGCCCAGCAGCCACGGCTTCCACGCGGGAAGCGCTCTGGAAATTCAGGTGCAGGCAGGCCTATTCCTGCGGGCTCGCCACCTTCCACGTCCCCGCAGAGCACGGAGGTCGTGCGGAGACACACCTGTACCCGACTGTCTGCAGGGACATCGGGGTAAACACGAGCTCACGCTGACACCCCCAACAAAGCCATCCCCGCGTGGACCGCCCCTCCCCCCACCGTTGATCCATCCGGGGGCTGGGGGGTGCGGACACTACTTCCAGAGCCCGAGGAGGTGCTCCTTCTCCACCTGTGGGCCTGCAGGGCCTGCCCAGCTCTCCGGCGGCACCTGTGTCCCCACGGCCCCTCCAGAGTAGGACTGTCACGTCGTGTGATACATCGGGACACAGCGAGGGCCCCGCGTGGCCGCGCACGTGGCCTCCCAGACCCCTCATCCCGGACATCGGTGTCGCCGGGTCGTTTTGCTTTGTGATTTTCCAGCCGTGAATGCTGGGGGCTCTGCTCACACCCATGCCCGCCCTCCGCGCGCCCGCCGTCCACGCGCCCTCCCTCCGCGCGCCCGCCCTCCGAGTCTCTTCTCGGTGAGGGTCTTCCCAGACCCCTTGCCCAGTGTTCAGCTGTTACTTTCTGATTGCTGAGCTTAAGATTCCTATGCATTTGGGGAGACGAGGCCTGTATGGGGGCGTGTTCTCCAGACGTTTCCCTCAGCCACGTGGCTTCTCTCCTCCGGGTCTTCACGGGTCTCTGGCAGAACATTCTGGATTTGAGTGAAGTCCAGCTTTGCAGCCTCTCCTGCGAGGCTCACGTTTCCGTGTTTCAGCTAAAGGCTCCTTGGCCAGTGAGATTTCCTCCTGTGACAGAGGTTGTGGGGGACCTCGCATTCGGGTTGGGGATTTAAGAGGTGCAGGAAATAAGACAGAGCCGTTCACCCGACCAGTAGACAGAGGGGTGAGGGGGGCGTAGAGTTGAGATGCTTGTCCGGTTTTCGGTCAAAATGCTGAATCCCAGAAGGCCGTACCCGCCAAGGACTATCGCTTTGTGAGGTTTCGTGAACCACCCGTCAGGCCAAGTTCGGGAGCGCTCAGCACCGAGGGCTCCCGGCGCCTTCCCTGGCGAAGCCCCCGGTGGGTCTGTGCCGTGGCCTCCCACACCCGCACTCGTCTTCCCTCCTCTCTGTATAAGCGGGGCTGTACACCATCTGTTCTCTTCTCTCTCCAGCTCCGCGGGCCGGGGGCTCACTGGGCAAGGCCCGGAGAAAGCATATTCCTCCCAGCCTGTGTGCCGGTCGGAGCCCGTGGGGCGTGGCCGGGGGGCCACGCGGGGCCTCCGTGCCCAGGGCAGGACCTGGTGCGTCACGGGGCCTCCATGGGGAACGGAACTCACTGAGACCTCTGCTCTGCCGTCGTAGCTCTGCCTGTTTATTTTTCTCTTCGGGAAACACGCTCACAGAGGACGTTCCGATGAGAAGCGATTCGCTGAGGCTGAGGTGCTCCAGGCACCGACCCGTGGGGCTGGCTGACGCGTGGCACGCGTCCCCGTGCTGGCCTCCCGCCGTCTGCGGGCCTCTCCACCCGGGGCTCGGTCCACACACCTGTGTGTCCGCCTGCACCGTGGGCAGGGGACAAGTGTCCCCGGAGACAGGGCCTGGCCTCGGGGTTCCCCTGGGCCCTGCTTTGGGCTTCCGAGTCCCCAGCCGTCCCTCCCCCATGGACCCGCTTCGGAGACTAAATTAAAGGCCGTGTATCGAGCAGCTGCTGTTCCGGGTGAGCCGGCAGTGAGCAGAGCCCGGATTGGGCCCCCGGCCCGTGAATTCCTTCTCAAGGGAAGCCCAGCGCAGGGTCCCACGAGCCGCCCAGCTGGCGGATCATCAACCCAAGGCCGCAGGGGCCAGCGCCCAGCACAGGGTGCCGACTAAGCACCGGGCACTGTCCAGTGTGTGTGGCAGCGTAACCATCGGCCATAACCAGGGACAAAGGACCTGCCTTGTCTTAGGGCTCTTCCCAAAGTGAAGCCCACTGCGGGCCCCTTGGCTTTCACAGGTGTTGGCTGAGGTGAGGGGGGTCCTGTGCAGGCCCAGATGACCATCTGCCCGGGGAAGAGAAGAGACAGAGTTGCAGTTGGGCGGGCAGGTCCAGAAGCTTCTAGGAAGTTCCTGGCAACCATGGGAGGGAGGCTCACCACCCAGCCGCAGCCCCCAAGCTCCAGGGCCACGGCCTCAGGCCTGTGTCCCCCCCAGAGCTGCCCAGCCATCCACCCAGTAGGGAGAGGTCTCTGCCTCCAGAATCCTCACCGTGTTTCGAACACAATCACCAGGAAGGGGCCAGCGGCCGTGGGAGCCGAGCCCGACGTCAGGTAGGCCGAGTGTGAGTGGCTCCTGGGGGTGCCCTGGTGGCTGCAGGACAAAGGGCAAGAGCTGGCCAGACCGGGGGGTGGGAATGGGGTGAAGGGACAAAGGGAACGGATTGGGGGTGACAGGAGCGCGAGCCAAGCAGCACCCCAGGGAGGTGGCCACACCAGGAGCTGCACGGGTGGAGGGGGACGTGGGCCCAGCTGCCCTGTGCCTGCCCCGCGGACGCTCTCTTCCCAGCGCCCCCAAGACCGCTGGGAAAGCGCCCTGCGCCTCCTCCTTCATGATCCCTGGTAATCGCTTCTCCACAGCTGTCAACCCCCGGCGGTGTGCGAGCGTGCGGAGGGCTGCTTGGGATTCGGGGGGCAGACGGGGGAGCGAGGGGCTCTGGGTTCAGGCCGCTGAGCAGGAGAAAACACCATCATTCTGCATTAGGAGGTCAGAAAACCGTGGGAAGGGAACGCGGGGGTGTTTGTCTGGAATACTTATCAGAGTCTGTGGCAGGGTCGGGGGGCGGGTGACTGCGGGGTGGGGTGGGGATCACGGCCACAGTGCACACCGCCCCCTGGGGGCCACCCTGAGAAGCTGCACGCAGCCCCCGGGAAGGACCCTGACCTCACAGAGGCAGGGAAACTCGGGTAAGTCTGGGCCCCAGGACGCTGGGTGGCTCCCAAGGTCCCCGGTGAGGAAGAGCAGACAGACTTCACCCCGAGCCCCCAGCAGGAGAAGGGCTGTCCCCACCAGAGAACTAGGATTTGCTTGACTGCACCCCCAAATTGCCAGCACCCCCTGGTTGACGGGGTACAGAGGTGTCTGCCCCACCAGGCGGCAGGTGCCCCGGGGCAGCCCTTCCACCTCGGGCCCCAGGCCAGCAGCTGGGACAGTCACAGGCCTGGCTGGGGGTGTGCCGCACCTGCTCACGGGAGAGAGGAAGCCCGTGGACGGGGCCGTGGGCCCAGGCCGCGCAGGCCAGGAGACAGGACGGGGTCCCCGGGCCCCGGCTCCATGGGAGGGTGATGAAGGCTTCACTGGGGCCAGGCCCCAGCAGGGGCTCCCATGCGGCCAGCCTGACCCACGGACGCCTGCGCATCCTCGCTGACCCTGTTGGAGGCGGGGAATGGGGGCCGGCATGGGGCCCGGGGTGCCCTGTGCCCTTGGCCTGTGTGGTGGGGGTTTTCCCCGTGGGGAAGGGCGGGTGGAAGCCTGGCAGCCCCCCGGAGAATGGCCAAGGGGAAGGCCGCCCCGAAGACCTGAGGGTGCGCCTCACCCACACCTTCCTCAGGAGCCAGTCTGGCCCCGCTGACTGCACAGGCCCTGGAGGGTGACAGCAGACCAGCAGAGTCTGTCAGGTGGTGGCGTGGGTCACGGGCTGGGCCCCCAGAGTGGCGTACCTGCCCCAGCACAGACGGGAAGGGGTGGCAACGTGGGCCCTGGCCGCTGGGGACGGACCGCAGGCTGGTCCCAGGCTGTGGAGACCTCTTGCTCTCGTGGCAACTGGGCTCTTCCCCCAGAACATCAGGGGCTGTCACTCGGTGACCTTGGGCTCCATGGACAAAACGTGGCAGGAATGGGTGCTCGGCAGCCCGGAGTAGACCCTACAGCATTCGCACAGCCACCACACCAGAGCCCCCTCCCCACCAAGTAAGCGCCAGTCCCTGCTCTGTGCACCCCACCTCTGAGGAGGTCCCCACACGGGGTGGGGGGCGCCTGCTCTAGCCTTTGACCCGGTGACCCCAACAGCTACGGCTCTTGAGTGGGGCCCAGGGCCGCGGCGGGCAAGACGGTCAGCTTAGCAGACCCCACCCCGGGCGGCTTGGTGCTGGGAAAGCGAATGATGAGGTTTGCAGAGAGTGGCAGGTAGGAGGGTGAGAATGTGCACCCGTGGCCTGGCTGCTCCCCGGGTGCCAGGAAGGGAGCGCCGGCCAGGGACAGCACACGGCCAGCTGGTGGGGAAGCGCCCATCGAAAACCAGGCCGTCAACCCCCAAGTCATGCGGTCGGCGGGACCCACAGGATGCTAGAAGGCAGAGGAGGCGCGTCCAGCCTCACAGACAGGAGCAGGCAGGGCTGGAGGGCAGGAGAGAGAGCCCCCCATCTCCCCCACCCATGCACAGTGCCTCCACTCCCCCCACCACCCCAGCCACGCACCACTGACCAGGCCCACACCTCCAGCCGCTGGAGGGGGACAAGGGCCGGTCTCATGCACGCGTGGGCTCAGCATGTGGCTGTCACCATGGGGCATCCCCCCTCCATGGCCCCGAGAGAGGGACGTGCTCCATGGGGCAGAGCAGGGGGTGGTCCACCCGTGGGAAGGGAAGTGAGCAGAGGTGAAGACAGAGAGGAGCCCACGGACAGAGGCTTGTCTGACCAGAAACTCAGAAAGGAGACACTGGAGGTCTGGGGACAGGGACATGGGTGGACTCATGGACCCTGGCACAGGAGGGTCTCCCCAAGAACAAGCTCCAGAGGACTCCTGGGGCAGAGCCCCCCCGGGACCCTGCTCACTGTGCATGGAGCGGGGGGTTGCTCTGTGGAGGGTTTCTGAGCAGGGCAACTGGGAACCAGATGACGTTTCTGCGCACCTGTGAGGCGACTGGTGGCTGGCAGGGTGATGTCAGCAGGGCACGGCGTGGGCACCTTGCTGTGCCCTTTGGAACCTTCTGGAGAATCCAGGATGCTGGACGACTTCCCCAGAGTTGCTCAGCCACAGAGGGTCTATCGGAACCACTTCCTTGCTTGCCCCCGTCTCCTTCCAAGGGGCCCCGCTCCACGTCTGGGGACGGGGCGACAGCTAATGGTGTCCTTGGGGACGGCAGGTGAGGCCAGCCAGGAGCAGACGTGGCAGGTGGGGACCGTGTCGTCCCTCGTGTGGGCGAAGTGTGACCACCAATCACTTCTGGACAAGTGGGCAGGCATTGCAGCCTCGCCCAAGGCCTCGCCCAGCCTGCACGGTGCACCCTGGACACCCGGGCCGGCTGGCTCTGGTCGCGTCGGGCAGGTGAACAGCGCAGCCCCTGGCGTGACAAATGCGCTCATTAAGAAGATGGATGGCCCTGGCCCACCACCACGCCCGCCTCTCCCAGGCAGGGGCCAAGTGCATTCAAGGCTCAGGACCAGCAGCCCACGGGCCTGGCAGGCAGAGGGGGCGGGGGTGGGAGCGGGGGCTCCCTGCAGGGGTGCAGCTGTCCCAGTGGGGGCTGCTCCCAGGACAAGGGGCTCTGGCAGGTTCCACAGGGGACAAAATGGACTCTTGGGACAAGGTGACATGTCCAGAGCCACCAGGGAGTCAGCTTTTCTGGGATCAATATGACCCAAACACTGGGGCACTGGGTGGCTCAGTCCATTCAGCGTCCGACTTCAGCTCAGGTCATGAGCTTGACGTTCACAGGTTTGAGCCCCGCGTCGGGCTCTGTGCTGACAGCTCAGAGCCTGGAGCTGCTTCAGGTTCTGTATCTGCATCTCTCTCTGACCCTCCACTGCTCACGTCTCTCTCCCTCTCTCAGAAACAAATAAAACAGTAAAATTTTTTAAAAAATAATAAATAAATGGGGCGCCTGGGTGGCTTAGTCAGTTAAGCGTCTGACTTTCGCTTAGGTCATGATCTCGCGGTTCGTGGGTTCGAGCCCCATGTCAGGCTCTGTGCTGACTGCCAGTCAGCACAGAGCCTGGAGCCTGTTTCAGTCTGTGACTCCCTCTCTCTCTGACCCTCCCCTGCTCACGCTGTCTCTCTCTCTCTCCTAGAAATAAATAAAAATATTTTTAAAAATAATAAATAAATAAAAACATTAAAAATAATTATAATAATAAATAAAATGACCCAAACTCATGTTTGCTTCTGGGTTTCCCAGCCCAGGCCTCGCTGCCCTCCCTGGGCTACAGCCCCGGTTACTCGTCTCTAAAGCCCCCCCACCATCCCGTCTGGGAGTGAGCACCTCGTCAGTGGGTGTCCCTTTCTGGCACCCCTGCGCCCTGGGAGCCTTGCCCTGTGGACATCCCCCCAACCCCACCCCTGCCCAGTGAACAAATGCATGTGAGAATGAGACCCTCCTAGAAGCTTCTCTGGGACCCTCCACTGAGCCCCTTCCCTGAGGAGGGGGCATCTCAGCTGTCAACCCCCTCCTCCAGCAGGCTGGCCCTCAGCCTGGGCCGCCTCCTCCAGGAAGCTTTTCTCCCCAGATTGATTCATCAGCTGGGCTCACTTGCTCCCATGGTCCTGCGAGGGCCCCAGGGTGCGCCGCCCTAACTCTCCCACCCCGGGGCGGGCGGGGCCCTCGCTGAGCTAACAGGTGTGCGTGAGGCCCCCAGACCCTGCCTGAGCCACGAGGGTCGGGCGAATGTGAGGGTGCGTCTGCCTCCCCTCCACTCCTGAAGGGCCCACTCGGGCCAGGGCCCTGGAAGTTGCCTGGCCGCGGCCCCCACACCCCCCCTGAGCCAGGCCACCTCGTCCCCGTCTGGGTTTGCACCAGCCGGGCGTCCCCGAAGCCAGTCACAAAACCACCTAATCAGACGTTCTGCTGAACGGAGGCTGAGCCGGCATTCGGCTCCTCGTGTGTGTTAACAGAGGAGGGTGTCCACCGAGGCCCCTGGGAGCTCGTGCAGGGACTACCCTCCTGCGAGCGGCCGCTGCCGCCATCAGAGCGCGGGCGCAGCCTCAAGCTGGGAAACAGCAGAGCCTCGCCGGAGCTGAGCCGGAGCATGAAACGCTCGGACGCCCCCCGTGGGCTGGCAGGGACGGGCCCCGGAAGCCCCGGAGCGCGGCGGACAAGCCTACCCGCCCGGTCGAGTCTCAAAGTGCTTGCATTTGCACTTCTCGCGCAGATGGCACCTTTCCAGGTTTTGTGAGTCTCCGAACGTGGGCGACCCGCCATCACAGTGACCCAGGGTGGCGCCTGGGTCAGCCTGTTTGCCCTGCATCCGCGGGGGTGTGGGGAGGCCGCGTGCAGGCCAGGGAGGCCCCTCCGGGTGCGTTAGACCCGAGCACAGGGGAGGGCTGAGGTGCGGACGCTGTGCGGGCAGCTGGGATGCATCAGGCAGGTCCGCACGTGTGGTTCGCTGAGCGGCTGGGGAGGGCGGGGTGCGCATGCCGGGCCACGAGGGCAGGGCTGTGTGTCGGGGTCGGGGTCTGGGAGCCTGCCAGGTGCCCCAGCAAGGGGGTGAAGGGGCAGATCTCTCAGAGTCACTGCCGTTGACCTCTGGACGGGCCCACTGCTGGGAAGCAGATCCAGCTGCATCTAAAGAATTTATTCAGTCGGAGCGTCTGGGGGCTCAGTTGGTTAAGCCTCCGACTTCGGCTCAGGTCATGATCTCACGGTTCATGGGTTCGCGCCCCACGTCGGGCTCTGTGCTGACAGCTCGGAGCCTGGAGCTGCTTCAGATTCTGAGTCTCCCTCTCTCTCTTCCCCTCCCCCACTTTTGCTTTGTCTCCCAAAAGTAAATAAATGTTTAAAAAAATAAAAAAATTTACTCAGTCAATGCATGTGTCCTGAGCACCTGCTGAGCTCAAAAAGGTTCTGCCGACTCGACTCGGAGTCTGGAGGGTGTTGGGGGGGTGTCCTTGCACGGAGCGGGGGAGGGGCAGGTGAGACCGGGATCCAGGCGGGAACCAGGACGGGTCCCCAGAGCGAAGCGGGCGTGGCCCAGAGTGCATCACAGACGTCACCCTGCCGGCGCCAGGCGTGAGTCCGCAGGGGTCTGTGCTGCCCCTCACCCCCGCCGTGGGCCGCGCTCCTGGGGCAGACGGCAGGGGCTCGCCTAGAGCGGCCACTCCAGCACCTGGTGCCATGGGATGGGGCAGAAGGAGCAGGTGCTGAATTGCGTCCCTTTGGCTCCAGACGTTGTTAACTGAAGGGGTGAGTGGGGGCCCCCGGCCCAGCTGAACGTGGGCCCTGAAGTGGGGGAGACGGCCGTGGGTGTGCCCAGAACCCCCTCGGGTCTCACAGGGTCTCGGGTCCAGGCCGACCGGTGCAGCCCCACACGCCCCGGTCCCTCGCTGCCAAGCCTTCCCTGCGCTCACGGGTGGGCGGGCAGGCGTGAAAGCAGGGAGCGGGGCTGAGCCTCTTGCTTCGCTGCGAGGGTGCACGGCAGTCCCGGCCAGCGGCCTGTCCCCGGGGCACACGGGCGCCGGGCACCCCGGGAGTCACAGGGACCTGGCTTCCCTCCCGGGCCCCGGGGCCCAGGACCAGACCCCACATGCCCCCCCAACGCCTGCCCGAACAGCAGATCAGGCTCACTGGTTTATACTCTGTTTCTAAATTATTGGGGACTTTTCTCTTCTTCTGAAATCATTTTGTCATTAAACAGAGCATTACCAGTGTTACCTACACCGTCTGTCAGTCAGTATCAGGCCCACAGTTCCTTTTTTTTAATTAAAAAAAATTTTTTTAACGTTTTATTTATTTTTGAGAAAGAGAGAGAGACAGTCTGAACAGGGGAGGGTCAGAGAGAGAGGGAGACACAGAATCTGAAGCAGCTCCAGGCTCCGAGCTGTCAGCACAGAGCCCGACACGGGGCTCGAACTCTCCAACCTCGAGATCACGACCTGAGCCAAAGTCAGACGCGTAACTGACAGCCCCCCCAGGTGCCCCTGAAGTCTCATTTCTGGAACGATGCTTTTTCTTTCTTTTGGAAAGCGGCTCCTGAGCTGCGGGGCCTTTGGTGCGCGTCCCCGTCTGGGCAGCGCGTGTCCGAGCCTCCTGCCGCTTCTGCCCTCGTCACGGGCCCGACATCTCATTTCCTGAACCCCGCGCAGCCCGCCTGTGGCGGTGAGTTCCAGTCCACGTCCGCTCAGACGCACAGGATCTTGGCCGCCGCGGGGTCCAGCTCCCTCTGACTTTTCCGGAAGGTAGCGCTGGATGGGGTTTTCACAGCCCTCTTGACTGGCTCACTCGCAGATGGGCCCAGTGTCCGTGTTTGGGAGGGGGTGTCCGGCAGCGGGGACGGGCCACCTGCGGCAGATCCTGGCCTCACGCCTCCCCCGATGCCTCCTCTGTTGTTAGCAGACACGGCTAACGTCACAGCCTTTTGTCCGGCCACCTCGCCAGCACGAGGGCTGCGGGCTCGGCCTCCCCTGGCGCCCGCCTCCCCTGTCCTTTCCCTTCACAGCCACACCCTTCCCGACCGGATCCTCCCCGGTGGCTGTCTGTGCTCCTGGGACGTGGCGTCGTTGGGGATCTTTGTGCCCTTGGCTGCCCAGCGCCCCTCCGTGCCCCACGTCCCGGGTCCCGTGTCCGCCCCGTCTGCCGTGGCCGCCGGCAGACTGAGCCAAGGCGCCCTCCACTGCCAGGCACGGCGCTGGCCCGACGACGCTCCCTGGGCTCTCGTGGTCTCTGCGCCTGTGCCTCCGAGCGGGGAGCCCCTGCCCTGCCTCCTCGTCTCCGCAGCCTGACGTGTCCGAGGCCCGCGTGGCCCTGACGCCATCCACCGCACCCCCAGCTGGGTAGAGGCGCCCGGCTCCGCGCCTCCGTGGGCCGTTGGAGGGTGTCTCCTGCCTCTACCCCAGATGCCCGTTTGCCTCCATGGGTAATGTGGGACGTGGCCAAACAGTGCTACCACGGATCCCACAAGACCGGCGCTTTCACTCACGTGGCTGTTTGTTCTGCCCCTCGTGTCTGCGTCTCTGTGGTCAGAGAATTGCCAGGTTATTCTGCTTTCTCTTGTTCATGAAAATGGAAGCTGTGGTCATCGTGTCTGATTTGCTGGCTTTCTGTTCACAAAACCCCACCCCTTCTGTGCATTCTGCTGTGGACAAAGCCCACAGGGGACACCTGATGGGTCCCCGGCTGAGAGCACGTGCTGGAGGGTCCCCGTGGCCCCCAGGGAGCCGTGGCCCAGTGGACCCTGCAGGCCTTTCTTTGGTGGCTCCGCACACGGGCCCCGAGCCTCCTGAGAGCGTGTGCCGGGTGAGGGATCACGTCAGAGGCGCAGGCCCGGGGTCCCCTCTCCCCGGCGGGTTCGGCCTGGAAGCCAGGACCCCAGACCCGTCCGTGTTTGTGCCCTCCAGGCCGGGTCCTCCCGCCGCAGGGGCAGGGGCCGCACACAGAGGCGCCCAGGGGTGCGTGCTGGCCCCGTGTCGGCTCTGCAGGGGCGCCGTCCTCCCTTCCGGGACCCCCAAACCTCACCAAACCAGTAATCTCATGCTGATGGACAAAATTACCCTTGGAATTCTAATGAGGCCGTGCGCCCGGGAGACAGACAGCTCATCTGAAGATTAAATGAGAAAAATTGCCACTTTTGCTGGTTCCTTTAGAAGCTCATTTGCATACTCTGTCAGCTCCCATTATGAAGGGAGCCTCAGATACTGAGGGTAGTGGGGGGGCTCTGGCCGGGCCAGGCGGTGCGGGGGAGGGGGAGCGGAGGGGGCTTTCGGGGCACCCGGCCCTCTCCCCACTGGCTCCAGACCCTCACCGGCCTTACCCGGCCGCCTCCCCGACCCCCGAGCTCCAGAGACAAGTTGCAGACTGCTGTCCCCTCCCTGCTGTCCCGGAGCCGGAGGCCGGTGGCCAGAGTCTCCATGTCAGGGTTTTCCCGGTGTCCCTGCAGGGACCTGGGCTGGAGGAGCAGAGCCCAGGCATGGGGTGGTCACTCTCGAGCTTTCTACCGTTGGGGGAAACGTGCCTACAGACTTCTCAGCTTAAAAGCACGGCAGCCTCTGGTGTCACGCAGCCCCGCGGGCTGGCCGGGCCTCGCTCTGCTGGCCGGGCCTCATGGGGTTGTGCCCCCCACGCTGGGCCCTGAGCGCGTCGCGGCTGCGGGTGGAGACCTTGGTCCCTGAGGGTCTGGTCAGCCTTCCACGAGACCGTGGGCCTCTCCTGCTCCTCATGGTCTGGGTCCCAACTGACATGGACGGCCCGGGGCTCAGAGTGGGTCCCGGCCCATCCAGAGGCCTTGAGCAGGGGTGCGGCATGAGGAGGGGGCAGGCATTGTGGTGGCTGCCTGTGAAGGTCTTCTGCATGGACACCGGCCGGCCGCTCCAGTTCACACCCCTCTCGCCCGTCCAGGTGATGGGCCTTTACCCAGGACCCCGTACAGCATCAGCTTCAAGTCAACATGGGGACCTCAGAGTTCCCAGTGCCCTTCTGATGGGCTAGAAATAGACTTGGTTTCTGGAATTTTCTTTCTGAAGGCAGGGGCCACCGAGGCTGATCATAGCCCGGACAGCCGGAACCAGGCTCCACAGTGGCTCATCGTAAAGCCGGTGTCACCCACGTCCTGGGGGACCCCAATGACAACAGTGGGCCCAGGGCTCCTTGGAGTCAGAGTGGGCTCACGAGGAAGGGCAGATAGTGTGACACAGAGGGCAGGAAGCGGGTGACCAGCTGTGCTGGCGTTTCCACGGACGCATCCACGTCGGGCACGAGAGTCTCCCTTAAAATCCACGTCGCTGTTTCCGGAGCCTTCTCCCTCATCTGTGGACCAGCACAGGCAGGTCATTAAGTCAGTCACCACAGCTAACAGCTGATACTGGCACTAATTCTAATTAAAAATTAGCATAGAAATGTACTTTTAGGAGATTAAAATTATTGGTGGGTCCCGCCCCCCATGCATCAGCCGAAGTGACTGACGACAAACAGGCCTCACGTTAAATAAAGTGCATCTAATGGGCTTTTGAGGGAGAAAAGATGCAAATGCATCGATTTTCTTTTCTCCTTGATTTACAAATACATCTTCTGCATAGATAAACAGCGGCCTGCGGGCGCGCGGACGGCTTCTCAGGCTCCGCCGGGCAGTTTCTTCATCAATTTCCATACAGGTCGCTGACCCTCAATAGCAGCTCTGTTCCAGAAGCACTTTCTATGCTCTGTAAATTGCATTACATATTAGAGATATTATCTCCATGCAGCAACCTATCAGTTAATGATTAGTTGAGTGGGTAGAATGCGTGTCGGAAAGAGGAAACAGATTTCACGGAGCAATTACGGCCCAGCGTCCCATTTGCACGCCCGCGCCATGGGCGCCGTGGCGGGGCGTCGGGACACGGGGCCGTGTGTGTCCCTCGGGGGCCCTGGCAGCTCCAGCCGGGGTCCCCGGGCCTCCCAGACCGCGGTGCTCAGGGGCAGGACCTCCCGTGGACGCAGGCCGTGCTGGGCTCCGGTTTGCTGGCAGGACTCGAGGACACGGTGCCCACGGTAGGAGCTCAGGTCGTCCGTCGGAGCTCTGGCCGCCCCCATGGAGCCGCCCGGCGGGGCGGGGAGCAGGGCAAATGCGCCCCTTGCACCTGCAGCTCACAGGGCGGGGAGGGGGGTGGCCGGGTGAGTAAGGCAAAGGGCAAATAAAGAACAGAACGAGGTGAGGCGCTGGAGAGAAAGCAAAAGCAGGGGAGGGGCCGGCAGGGAAGAGGGGCTAGCTTTGATACTGTAGTCCTGGAGGGCCTCTCTGAGGAGGCCCAAAGAAGACGCAACAAGTCACATGACTCATTGGGAGGAGGACGAAGGGCACAGTGAGGGCAGGGCCGTGAGCCCTTCGGGAACAGGCTGTTCCCAGAGGAAGGGGCTCAAGGCAGGTGAGGCTGGGGGCCCATGGGCTCGGGCGGGGCCCACAGGCCCTGACGTGAGGCTGCTGAAACAGGGTGACTACGAGGCCGGGCAGGGAGAGGCATGGCTGGCCCCTGCTTCTGTGCGGGGAGCCGGCCGGCAGCCAGGGCCAGAATCCGGCCAGAGACGGTGCCGCCTGGGGCCGGGTTTCCGGAGGGCTGGATGGGGCAAGGCGCGAAGGCCGGCCCGTGGGCAGGGGTGCATGAGGGAGCGCGGCTCCGAGAGGGCGCCTGGTTCCCGGCCTGCGGGGCGGACGTTGGGACCTGGAGCCGGGGGTGTGGTGCAGACCCGTCCCCAGGGGGGCTGCCGAGGGCCAGGCCAGGGCTTCGAAGGCACAATGGCTGCCCCTCCCTGCTCGGGGCCCCCACGGCCTGCGTTTGCTTTCACAGCCTGGGTTCCCTGTTCCCTAAGTCCTCTGCAACACGGGGGCTGAAGATGCGGACCCGCTGGACCTGACACCCGACTTCTGTTCCTCGGCACCCCCCACGCACACACCTGGCCTGACTCCTCCGCTGGATTCCCCTCCTCGGCCCCCTCCCGCTCTGCGACCAGGGCCCCGACTCTCTGAGCCCACGCGGGATGGCTCCCGGGGGCTGACGCAGCCCCGACCCCCATGCGCCTGCGCCCGCCTTCCTGGCCACCCACGGGCCTGCCTGCCTCCTGAGCACCCCCCCACCCTGCACCCCCGCGCTGCCCACACACCCGATGCAGCTGGCGCACGGCAGGGTCTGGCTGGATGGAGGAAGCCGTGTTGGAGCTGCGGCGGGGCGGACCCAAAGCAGGGCCCAAGTCCCTCCTGCAGGCGCGGAGGGGGCGCCGGTGTCCTCCGACAGCTGTGGGCTCAGCAGTGTGCGGCGGGGTCGGGGAGAGGGCGGCGGGGCGCCTCGGGGTCATTCTTCAGAGGCGCTGCTGGAGCCCCTGGGCCTCCAGCTCCTCTGGCCCATTCCCCGCACGGCTTGCACCTGCGAGAACCTGGTTGGCTCGGAGCCTAAACTCCCGGAGCTTAATGGATAAAGCCATCACATCGCCGCCTTGGGCCCCGGAGTCACAGCAAGGGGAGGGGCCGGGTCACCCGAGATTGGTTTGCGCAGACCCTCTGATTAACCCGGCTGCGCCCTCAGACACTCCCTCCCCGGGGCCACACCCGCAGAGGCCGTCCCACCCGCCCCTCCCCAGCCACGCACGCCCTCCGTGGCCGTCTGAAGAGCGCCCACCCTTGTTTTTTGGTGCCGGAGTGAGTTATCTAACGTGCAATGAAACACCTGCCTCTGAGTGTCTGTAAGAACGCGGAGGAGTTCGGAGGGGTGTGCTTCCCTTCACCTCTGTCCGTTCTGGAGCCCCCCGGGGAGGGAGAGCGGCACGGGGGGGTGGGGAGGGAGGAGGCGGGCCGGGGGTGCGCCCCGCCCGCACGCCGCTCAGCAGGACCCCACCCGCTGCCCGGCCCCTGGCTCCGTCCCCCCACGTCCTCGGCCACGCCGTCCCGCCCCGCCCCCCCTGCGGCCCCGCTCAGTTGGGAGGGGGACACCGGCAGGCGACCTGCGGCTGCCCCCGCCCTGGCCGCAGGGGCACCCGCACCTCCCCGGATGGGGGGCTCCGCGCTGCTGAGAGCGGGCACACAGCCAGGCCACCCCCTCCCGGGGAGTGTCCGTCAAAGGCCTGAGGGGCCGGGTCCTGGGCCCCGGGGGCGGGTGACCTGCCGAGCGCCGGGCTGATGGCCTGGAAGAGCTGCGACAGAACCCGGGGTCAGGGCGCGGCCCGGGGGCCACGGTGGGGCTCAGGTGAAAGTCCTGGGGGAGTGAGCCCCCTGGAGCCACCACGCAAACCCAGTGCCCCCTTCCACAGATCGAGGCGTGAGTCCCCGTCGCCCCAGCGACCCGGGAGCCGGGCTCTGGGGGGAGACGCTCCTCGCGCTGCAGCCCCCTCGCCGCCGCCAGGCCCGCGGGGCCACACCCGACCCGCGCTCAGAGCCGGCACTGCCCGCTGCCGCTCAGGCGGGAGGGGGCCCCAGGGCAGCCGGACCGGGGACCCAGGCCTGCACCCCGCACTGGGGGTGGGTTCTCAGTGCGTGCGAGAGGGGCCACGCTGTGTGGACGCACACTGGGGGCTGCGGCTGTGCGCTGGTTCTGATGACGGGGTGGAGGCGGTGCTGCCCCCAGAAGCCCCTGATCCACACACACCCCAACTCAGGAACCGCTATTTTTCACCTCCTCAGAGGGGGGCGGGGCCAGGAGGTGGGTGTGGGCGGGGCCTGGGTCAGGAGGCGGGTGTGGGCGGCCTGGGTCAGGAGGTGGGTGTGGGCGGGCCTGGGTCAGGAGCGTGGTGTGGGCGGGGCCTGGGTCGGGGTGAGGGTGTGGGCGGGGCCTGGGCCAGGAGGTGGGTGTGGCCGGAGCCTGGGTCAGGAGGGCGTGTGGGCGGGGCCTGGGTCAGGAGGGGTGTGGGCGGGGCCTGGGCCAGAGGCGGGTGTGGGCGGAGCCTGGGTCAGGAGGCGGGTGTGGGCGGGGCCTGGGCCAGGAGGTGGGTGTGGGCAGAGCCTGGGTCAGGAGGGGGTGTGGGCGGGGCCTGGGCCAGGAGGTGGGTGTGGGTGGGGCCTGGGTCAGGAGGTGGGTGTGGGGGGCCTGGGCCAGAAGGTGGTGTGGGCGGGGCCTGGGTCAGGGCGGGTGGGCGGGGCCTGGGGAGGTGGGTGTGGGGCGGGGCCTGGGTCAGGTGGCGGGTGTGGGCTGGTCCTGGGTCAGGAGGCGGGTGTGGGGGGCCTGGGTCAGGAGGTGTGAGGGGAAGGTGGGTGTGGCGGGCCGGGCCAGCGGGGCCTGGGCCCAGGAGGCGGGGTGGGCGGGGCCTGGGTCAGGAGGTGGGTGTGGGCGGGGCCTGGGTCAGGAGGCGGGTGTGGGCGGGGCCTGGGTCAGGAGGCCTGGGTCAGGAGGTGGGTGTGGGCGGGGCCTGGGCCAGAAGGTGGGTGTGGGCGGGGCCTGGGTCAGGAGGCGGGTGTGGGCGGGGCCTGGGTCAGGAGGTGGGTGTGGGTGGGGCCTGGGCCAGGAGGTGGGTGTGGGCGGGGCCTGGGTCAGGAGGCGGGTGTGGGCGGGGCCTGGGTCAGGAGGTGGGTGTGGGCTGGTCCTGGGTCAGGAGCGTGAGTGTGGGCGGGGACTGGGCCGGGGTGAGGGTGTGGGCGGGGCCTGCACAGGGCTGCTGTAAGACCCTCCCCACAGGCTCACCCACATTGTCTGTGGGTTTCCTGGCATCAGCCATCCTGATGGGGGACATATCACAGTTGTGTTCCAGCCTGGACGGCGGTGGACAGTGGGGGCTGCTGGGTGTCATGGGGTGGGCCCCCCAGCAGGTGGCTGAAATGTGGGGCGGGGTTCTCTACGGCAAGCGACTCAATGTACAGTTGCAACAAAATGAGGTCCATTTAATGAAAAAGATGGCTTCCTTCTCGTGTCATTGATGTGGACCCTTTCTCAGGGCGTTAAATTAAAAGAAAATTAAAATGAAGAAGAAAATTGATGCAGGACGCTGACTCCCTCATCTCTGGGGCTTGATTTAAATTTGGGCAGAAGCCCCATTCCTCATATCCTGAGATACCTTTTAAAGAGAGCTGGTTCGGGGCGCCTGGGTGGCTCAGTCAGTTAAGCCTCCAACTTTAGCTCAGGTCATGATCTCAGTTCATGGATTCAAGCCCCGTGTCGGGCTCTGTGCTGACAGCTCAGAGCCTGGAGCCTGTTTCAGATTCTGTGTCTCCCTCTCTCTCTGACCCTCCCCTGCTCATGCTCTGTCTCTCTCTCGCTCTCAGAAATAAATAAAAAAATATAAATAAATAAATAAATAAAGAAGAGAGCTAATTCTGTTTACTAACCTCCACGTGCTTTCAATACATGCTGTTACTAATAATCACAATGTCACCCAGAGCAAATGCTGGTGCTGAAGCCAACGGCACCCGGACCTTAGAGACAGTAGTTTATGTGCGCGTTTATTCCCGTTGTGACCCGGGTCATGATGGGACTATCATAAACCGTCCTTCCCCCGGCAGCGGGTCCGGGAAGCATAGATGCCACCAGACAGAGGGGTGACAGTAAGAGCCACCACATCCATCTCAGCGCAAAAATGAGGACTTACAAGTTCTTCAAAACAGGCATCCACTGCTATGCGTTTGGGTTTTCTTGCAGAAATATTAAGTAAGGATGTAATGGTTTCCGTTTAGTGTCTGAAATACGATGAAGTCACTTCTTTGCCAGTGCTGTGCGGTTCTGAAAGGTTATATGTCGCCACTGTTAAGCATTCCAATGTGAAGAAAAATACATAAAATACATAGAATACATCAAACATGACGTGCCTGTGAATTACATTTCATCAATTGAGCACAGATGGGCCAAGCAGCAGGTCACACGGATGTGTCCTCGCCTGAAACCCTTCCTGCGCCGTGGCCCACAGCAGATGCCTCCTGTCCTGACAGTGACCAGAACGGCTCTGTATGGCTGTGCACACTGACCAGGGGACCCCGGGCGCCGACTCTCAGCACACACGTGCTGTGCACACCGACCAGGGGACCCTGGGCACCGACACTCAGCACACACACGCTGTGCACACCAACCAGGGGACCCCGGGTGCTGTCACACACGGTCGTACTGTGTGTGTGTTGCTGTGGGCCAGGCTTTTGACTCACAATCTCCTTTGCGAGACTTACTGCACGCGTAGCAGAAAATGTACTCTTCCTCGTACGACAGTTGTGGTTTGGGAAACTTCTCCACCCAAACACGAAGCTCTTCCTGATCACCTTCTAGCAGATCCCCTGTTTGGCTGTGTGTTCCGTTCCAATCTGCGCGTGACTATTCCTGCTACAATCTCAGGTTCCCTTAATTGCTGGCGTTTTATGTGCGGTGAGTCCTGAGAGCCGAGGAGGGGCCTGGCCGCCTGCACGTCTGTTGTGAGATGTCGTATTATATTTGTGATATTGTTGTACATTTTGTCTTTGTAGAAAATCATTTTTAACTACTTGTAGTACATAAAAATATAATGGACTGAATTTATATTGACTTGGTCTACAGCAGTCTGACTACAGTGACGCACATTTCTAATAACAGGACATAAGCGTTATTACCTGTTTCCATGTATATAGTCGTGTCATCTGTAAATAGAGTTTGTTTCTTCCTTTATCGTCCTTATAGATTTTACTTATTTTTCTCGCCTCTGTTCTCCGGCGTGTCGCTACAGCCCCACTGAGTCAAAGTGGGGTGGCTTGAGTTTCCTTGTGTGTCTCCAGTTTTGAAGAGAAACCTTCAGAATTTTCTCCATTTGCTGTGGGGTTTGGTTTGGTTGTGAGGCCATTTCTCAGCTGAACAGTTTGCTTTTCCTGTGTTTGCCATGGTTTCCCGAGGTGATGCTGATCACCCTCTTCTGGTGTGATGATGTCACAAATTCCACTTTGTGGACAGGTGTGCACACGTCTGGAATGGTTGTCGTGAACCATGTTTCTTCAGCTCTGTTTGCGGGGGCTCCACAGCTGCCACGTCCCTTTGCTCAGTGTTTCCCATGGTTCACTGTTCTTCGTCTTTTTCCCTTTTGGCTTCCTGCATCCTTTTATTTTACATAGAATGTCTTAAAACATTCTATATATGGGTGTTGCTATTTTATCCATTTAGGACATTAATGACCTTTTAGGTGAAGCCTAAATCAAATCTAAATCAATCAAAAAGTTTGATTCTTTTCCGTTTGACACAGTTAATGATACATTCGGGGTTAATTACAACATCGCGTAAGTGTCCCCGTCTGCTCTGTTCCCTTTCATTCATGTCTTGCTTTATTTTGGATTGATAATTATCATTATTATAATCTCCCCTTCTGGTTGAAACTTACACAGTTGTTTGCAGTCTTTTTATTAGACAGTCTAGGATTCCCAGACACGTTTTGGACAGAGTACCGTCCAAGGGTAACAGGTGTTCTCTGCATCTTCCTGATAAAGGAAGCGCCTGAGAACACAGAACCCACCTGTGCCCTCACCTTATGCCCATGTTGTCACGTCCCGTAATTCTCTATTCCAAACGCCCCCATATATTCTCCTTAGCATCTCACACAATCCACATTTGTTGAATATACCTGGACGGATGTCCACACTGTCACGGTCACTCCTTCTTTCTGCCGCCTCCACCCCCAACCACCCCCCCTGAGTCGGGTGCTCTCCTCAACCTTGCACACGGCAGAGCCCTGACTGTGGTTTGCTGGCGCGCATCTCCCTCGGGTTTTGGCAGAATCCTACGTTCCGTATATTCCGTCAGCGCTTTCCGATCTCACCGTGCCGCTTTGCCAACGTTTCTGCTGGGCAGCCAGCCGAACTTCTGCCTTCTTAGAGGTGGACGGCCATGGCCCTCTATTCTCCAGATGGTCTCAGTGTTTTAGGTTTTCAGTAGTTTTGCATTTGTGGGTCTAGATGCAGATTTCCTTTTATTTATTCCGCTTGGAATTTGTTGGGTCTCTTGAATCTGTGGATTCATCTCTTCTGTCAATTTTGAAAATTCCTTGTCATTGTGAAAATTCCTTGCCGTTTTCTCTTTTTTGAAAGAATTAATGAACTTGATTGTTTAGATCAGTTTTCAGCTAACAGCAAAATTGAGAAGCAAGTATAAAGATTTCCCATATGCCCTCCTCATGTGCACAGTCTCCCCAGTACCCTTCTGCCCCACCAGAGTGGCACATTTGTGACAGCAGATGAACCAACACTGTCACGTCATTGTCGTCCTGCATCGGTGCTTTACATTGAGGGCCACCCTTGGTGTAAGTTCTGTGGGTCTGGACTGATGTTCACTGACACGATTCGCCATTATAGTGTCACGCAGAGCAGTCTCACTGCCCGGAACATCCCCTCTCTACCTGTCATTGCCCACTCCTGGCAACCACTGGTCCTTTTACCGTTTCCGTGGTCATGTCTTTTCCAGAATGTGACGTAGAGCTGGAATCATACAGTGTGTGGCCTTTTCATTGGCTTCTTTCACTCACTGATGTCCATTTAAGGTTCCCCCTTGTCTTTTCAAGGCTCAAAAGCTCATTTCTTCTTAAGTAATATTCCATTGCCTGGATGGGCCACATCATTTATCTCTTCACCTACTGAAGGGCACCCTGGTCGTTTCCAAGTTTCGGCAATTATGGGTATAGCTGCTATAAATGTGTGTGTATGTTCTCACTTGGGCATGTTTTCAACACTTTTTGGCAAATTCCAAGGATTGTGAGTGCCAGATCATACGGTCAGAGTGTGTTTAGCTTTGTAAGAAAACGCCAGACTCTCCTCACAAGTGGCTGCACCACTCTGCCTGCCCACCAGCCGTGGATGGGGGCTCCTCCAGCTCCACAAGCCCACCAGCGTGTGCTCTTGTCAGAGTTCTGGGTTTGGGCCATTTCTGGTAGGATCTGTGTCTGGGCTCTCCATTCCATTCCATTGATCTGCTTGTCTGCTCTTTCACCACCAACACGTAAGTGTCTTGTTTGCGAAAGATTATCCTGAATCTTGAAGTCAGGTAGCACCAGTTCTCCAACTTTGTTCTTCTTCTACATTGAGTTTTCTATTCTGGGTCTGTTGCCTCTCCATCCGAACTTTGGAATCAGTTTGTCCATATCTGCAAAGTCACTTGCTCAGGTTTTTGTTGAGATTGCACTGAATCCACAGACCAAACTGGGAAGAACTGACATCTTGACAATACCAGGTCTTCCTGTCCCTGAACATGGACTGTCTCTCTGTTTCTTCAGTTCTTAAATACCTTTCATCAGAGTTGTGGTTTTCCTCAAATAGTTCTTGTGCACACGTTGTTAGGCTTATACTAACGTGCTTCAGTGGTGTGGGTGTTAATGTAAATGGTGTTGTTTGAGATGTCAAATTCCCCTTGTTCACTGCTCATGTATAGGAAACTGATTGACTTTTGCATGTTAACTTTGCACCTGCAGCCTTGCATAATCATTTATGAGTTCTAGGAGTTTTGTTGTTTCTGTTGATTCTTTTTTTTCTCAAATAGTTTATTGTCAAGTTGGTTTCCATATAGCACCCAGTGCTCATCCCAACAAGTGCCCTTCTCCATGCCCATCACCCCCTCCCCCCTACCCCCATCAGCCCTCAGTTTGTTCTCAGCATTCAAGAGTCCCTCATGGTTTGCCTCCCTCCTTCTCCCCCACTATTTTCCCCTTCTTCTCCCACACGGTTGATTCTTTTAGATTTTCCGCCTAGATGATCATGTTACCTGTGAACAAAGGCACTTGTATTTCTTCTTTCCCAGTGTGCACACTATATTCCCTTTCCTTGTCTTAAATTATTTTTTAAACTGAAATAACTTATTAATTATTGATTGTCAGAGAGAAAGGCTGGCTAAGGGCCATTTTCAGTAAACACTTTAGTAAGACCATTGCACTACAAGTATACCAACAATGTGCAAACTGTGTTGTGGTGGTTTTGGGTCTATGCAGATAGGCATTATGTCCCCATCACACTCTTCAATAATGAGAATGTTGACAATTCTGAAATACAGCAGCCTTTTTCAGACATGTCCATGTATGAGCTCTTTTCTCATCCAATGTGCAGCTAGAAATGGATGACGTACTAAAGAGTATTAGGTGAAGTAGGACACTAGCTAGGATTCCCAGTACAATGTTGGAAAGCGGTGATGGGAGAGGACATCATTGCTTTGTTCCTGATCTTAGTGGGAAGCTTCGAGTTTCTCACCATTAAGTCTGATGTTAGCTCTATGGTTTTTGTAGAGATGTTGTTTATCAAGTTCAGTAAGTTCTCTATTCCTGGTTTGCTGAGAGTTTTTGTCATGAATGAGCATTGGGGATTCTGCCAAATGCTTTCTTCACTTCTCTTGATATGATCGTGAGATCTTTCTTCTTTAGCCTCTTGATGTGATAGATTACAGTAAGTGATTCTCAGACTTTCATACCCTAGACAAATCCCACTTGGTTATGATGTATACAGTTTTTTCATACCTTGGCAGATTTGATTTTTTATTATTTTGATGAGGATTATTCACTTTGTGTTCCTAAGAGACATAGGTCTATAATTTTCTTCTAATGTCTTGGTCTGGTTTTGGTATTAGAGTAATTCTGGCTTTAAAGAATGAGTTAGGAAGTATTTCCCTCTGTTTCTACCTTCTAAAGGAGATTAGAGAATTGATATTATGTCTTACTTAAATTTTGGTAGAATTCATCTGGACCAGGTGCTTTCTATTTTGAAAGTTTGTTCACTGTTGATTCAAGTCCTTTAATAGATATAGGCTTATTCATATTGTTTATTTCTTCTTGTCTGAGGTTTAGCAGATTATGTGTTTCAAGAAATTGGACAGTTTTATCAGGCTTATCAGATTTATGGGCATAGAATTGTTCATAGTATTCCTTTATAATTTTTTAATGTCCATAGGATCTGTAGTGATGTCTCCTTTTTCCTTTCTGTTATGAGTAATTAATGTTCTTTCTCTTTTTTTCTTAGCCTGCCTAGAGATGTATCAATTTAATTGATCTTTTCAAAGAGCCGTGTTTGGTTTTGTTGATTTTCTCTATTGATTTCCTGTTTTCAGTCTTATTAATTTCTGCTCCAATATTTATTCTTTTCTTCTGCTTACTTTGGATTTAATTTTCTCATCTTTTTTTTCTATATGCCTAAGGTGGAAGCTTAGATTATTGATCTTAGATCTTTCTTCTCTTCTAATATATTTATTCAGTGCTATAAATTTCCCTCTAAGCACTGCTTTCACTGCACCCTCAAGATTTTGAAAAGCTGTGTTTTTATTTCATTTAGTTACAAATATTTTAAAATTTCTCTTGAGGTTTCTTCTTTGAACCATGTGTTGTTTCGAAGTATGTTCTTCAGTATCCAAGTATTTTGAGACTTTCCAGCTGTCTTTATGTTATTTATTTCTAGATTTATTTCATTTTGGCCAAAGGGCAAACACTGTATGATTCTGATTCTTTTAAACGCACTAAGGTGTGTTTTGTGGCCCAGAATGTGGTCCATCTTGGTGAATGTTCCATGTGAGCTTGTGTCCTGATTTCCTGCCTGCTGGATCCATCCATTGCTGGTAAAAGGTGTTAAAGTCTCCAACTGTGCTAGTACATTTATCCATGCAGTTCTCAGTTTTTGCTTCATATATTTTGATGCTCTATTGTTAGGTGAGTACACATTAAGGATTCTTATGTTTTATTGGAGTATTACCCTCTTTATCATTATGTAATGTTCTTTTTATTCTTGATAGTGTCCTAGCTCTAAAGTCTACTCTGTCTGAAATTAATACAACTTCTGCTACTTTCCTTTGTGTAGTGTTAGCATGTCACGTCTTTCTCCATCTCTTTACTTTTAATCTATATTTGTCTTTTTGCTAAAAGTGGGTTTCTTGAGACTCTTAACTATAGAGAACAAACGTATGGTTCTCAGAGTGGGAGGTTGGGGGGGAGATGGGTGACATAGGTGATGGGGATGAGGGGGTGCCCTTGTGATGAGCACTGGGTGACGTTTGGAATTGCTGAATCACTATATTGTACAACTGAAACTAACATAGCACTATAGGTTAACTAACAGGAGTTAAAATAAAAATTTAATTTTAAAAAGTGAGTTTCTTGTAGACAACATTTAGTTGAATCTTATTTTTGATCCTCTCTACAGTCTCTGTCTTTTACTTGGCATATTTAGGTCATTGATATTTAAAGTGATTATTGCTATAGTTGGATTGCTGCCCACCATATTCATAACTGTTTTCTATTTGTTCCCCTATTTTCTGTTCCTATTTTTGTCTTCCACTCTTAATCTGCCTTTTGTGATTCTAAGTGAGAATTTTATATGCTTTAATTTTCTTGCATTTCTTAACGTATCAGCTATATGTGGTCTTTGGATTTCAGCCATCTTGATGTATGTGTAGGGATATCTCCTAGTTTTAATTTCCACTTCCCTAACAGCTAATGAAATCAAGAACTTTTCCAGGTGCTATTTTTCATTTCAACATCATCGCTGTTGAAATGTCTTTTGCCCATTTTCTAAATGCATTGCTTCAATATTTTTTGCTGGTGACTTTTGAGAGTTCTTTATATATTCTAGCTACTAATCTGAGTCTGATATAGAGTATAAGAATATTCCCTCTCAGCATTTAGCTTGATTTTTAATCCTCTCCATCTTCATAGAATGTAATTGTACATTTTGATGAGGTCCAGTGTATCAGTCTTTCCTTTGATGGCTCGTGCTTTAGTATCAGGTCCAAGAGCTCTTTGCTTGGTCCTAGAGCTGAGATTGTCTGCTAGATCCTGGAATATTTTTGATTCTTTTTAAATGCTTATTCATTCTTTGAGAGAGAGAGACAGAGCATGAGTGGGGGAGGGGCAGAGAGAGAAGGAGGCACAGAATCTGAAGCAGGTTCCGGGCTCTGAACTGACAGCACACAGAGCTCGATGTGGGGCTTGAACTCATGGACCGTGAGGTCATGACCTGAGATGGAGTTGGACGCTTACCTGACTGCGACACCCAGGCGCCCCATAGCTTCTGGTATATTTTTAAATAATAAAGCGGGGCTAAATCAAAGTTACCAGAAGTTTCATGTTGACTTTAAATATAATGTTAATACCAAAAATATCCTCCGAATTAACAAAATCCCAATGTCATTGTGCTATTGGCTGTGTGGACTGTAGGAGATGTACCTCTAAGGTCACTCACTCTAGGTGAGTGACCTTCTTCCATCCCCTCAGGTGCCTGGGGAGTGAGTCTTCTGTGGAGATAAGATCAGAAGCCAGGTTGAGATCTGCCCCTCCAACACACTGCTGGGCTGGGAACCAGTCGTGGCTGGGCCCCCCACCCAGAACCCAGAAGGCTTTGATGAGCTGTGGGGCCCTGGACAAGCCCATCCCCACGCATATCATAAGATACTCTGACGGGCAGGCTACAAGAAGCCTTTTGAGAGTGAAGTATTCGTTCCAGTTCACGTGTAGAAAACGCTGGGTCCGTGCCTAGTGTGGGCAGTCCCGACAGCGAATCCTGACATCCCTGTGAGGTGGGGCCACCGTGTGCCCGTTTACAGATGTGGGAGCTGGGCCCAGAGATGGGGAGGGCAGGAGGGCGGCAGCTGAGATCCAGAGCCAGCTCCGACAGGCCCCCGGCCCCAACCTAAAGAGCGCACCCAGCAACCCGCAGCCATCACATGCAGCCGCCTGCATAAGGTGCGGGCAGTGTGGCTTCTGGGAGCAGGAAGCAGAAACACGGCTGAGATGTGGACACGCCCATTGTCACCCGGCCCCGCGGAGAAGCTGGGGCCCAGAACTCAGGTCGCAGTGGCTGGACCGCCAGGGTGGGCATGAGTGTCGTGTCTTCTCTGTGCGCCCAGGGAAGGCACGTGTCCCTCCATCACTGCTTCCCGGAGCCTGCCGAGAGCCCGGTCGCAGCGTGAGCTCCGTGGTTTCTGGGGAGGTCTGTGCGCTCGTGGCTCCCCATGTCCTTCTTGCCCCGTGGGCAGGTGGCGTTGGTGTCCCCGCCCCTCGGTGCTCGCAGCCTCGGTCCACGGGAGCCCTGTCTGTCCGGGACGGGACCCTGGGATTTGCCTGTATAGCACCAGCCCTGAGGCCCGTGTTGCTAATTCCTTAATAAAAGAGCACGTTTATGAAACCTGACAACATCAGGGGAGATTTTTAAACGCTGTACATTAGGCTTTTCACGGGGAATCATTAATGACAGGCGGGCTCAGCGGAACAGAGATTTCATCTAATATCGGTTTCGGGAAAGTCAATTGCAGGTTATTTCTGCAGATTAAATTAACTCTATTTGGAGGTCACCTCCTGTTGCTAGATTGGGAGAGACAGATACACAACAACAAACGCTATCAATGCGATATTAATTCCACTCCGCAAACAAGCTTTTATGCCCCCCAATACTTTAAAAAGAAGGTTTTTCTTTCTCAACCCCTTTCCTTCTGTTGAAGGACAAAATGTACTGGCCAATTATCGGGAACGTGCACTTCCGTGCGAGGAACTTCTCGCTGCGATTGTTCAGAACTGGCAAGAGAGGTGATGTCTGCTCCGGCCCCGTTTGCTCGCAGAGCACAGAGGGTGGTGTCGGTGAGGAGGCAGGGGGTGCAGGGCAGCGTGGGGGCCAGCGGGGGGCCCAGGCAGGGGCGGGGGCGGGAGTCCCTCCCAGGATGCGCCCTTGGTGAGGCCACGGGCTCCCAGGCCTGGCCGGGCTCAGGGCGCCCGGCAGGACTTCTAACGGGGCCCCCGCCTGGGCTCCCAGGAGGAGCGTGGCTGGGGTCGCTGCTCTGCTCGGCCCTCTCGCTTTCGGTTTCATTCATTTTTCTTTCCTCGTTTCTTGTGTTCAGTGAGTGGGAACTTGATCGGTTAGAGGAGGTGAGGGTTCGAGCTGATGCCGGGCCTGCCCCGCAGCAGGAGCGGCCGGGGCAGCTGGGGAGGCAGCTGGGTGGCGCCGGGCTGGAAGGGCTGTGCCCGCGCAGGGCTCAGCCCGAGAGGCGCTTGAACCGCTCGCCCGCTGTCCCGCTCCTCCTGCAGGGCGGAGTCAGGCCTCCGACCCCCGGACGCCAGCCCTGCCCTGGGCGCTGGGCCTCCATCAGCCAGACGGGGACTCTGCGCGCCCGCTGGGGCTCCATCTCTGGGCCCCGGCCGCCCCCCCGACACCTGCCGTCCGCACTGCCTTCTCCCCTTCTCGTCCAAACCTGCAGAGCCGCTGTCCGCTCCCCGTGCTCCGCCTGTGGCCACAGCGCTGCCCTGGGAGCGGCCACGTGCATCCCTGTGGGGCCTGCGGCGCCGGGGGCTCGGTCGGCGGAGCGTCCGGCTTCAGCTTAGGTCGTGGCCTCACAGTTTGTGAGTTCGAGCCGTGCGTCGGGCTCTGTGCTGACAGCTCAGATTTGGATTCTGTGTCTCCCTCTCTCTCTGCCCCCCCCACTCTCTCTCTCTCTCAAAGATAAATAAACATGAAAACAAACACACGTATAACCCGTGGGGACCAGCGCATGGCAGCCCCGGCCACAGCCCAGCGGTTGGTCTGGCACACTTGCTGTTCAGCTTTGCAGCAGGGCCCTGCGTTGCTTACACAGACAGACGGCGGGGAGGAAGGGGACCCTGCCCCAACGCCTGCAGGGACAGGCTCCCTGAGGTCCCCCGGCCCAGTGATGGCCTCTGCTGCCTTCCCGAGGGTGACCGTCCCTTCCCAGGACCAGGCATGGCACGTGGCTGGGGTGGGACACGGGGGGATTCACAGAACTAGTGACGAGCGTCCCCTGTCCTGCCCGGGGCTCAGCGCTGCTGTCTTCCCCTCCCCCACACAAGTCCCCCTTGGTCTGACGGCCCTGCCTGGTGGGCCCCTGCCCCCGCCCCTCCCGCGCAGACGCCCTCCGGCTCACAGCGCACCGGGCGCACCAAGGCCCTGGACCCGCTCCGACGGCCTCTGTTGGTGTGGGAGGGCCGCTCCCGCCCAGCGCTGCCCGGCCTACGGCACACCTGTCCCCTAAGTGCCACCACACGCATGCACGTTACCAGCCTCATCTGTGTGACAGACACACCCCTGACCAGTGATTCTGAGTTCGGATCCTGGGCTGTGTAGCTGCCTAAGGGGAGGCCCCCAGAATTGCGTATGTGTCCCGCCCTGACCCGGGGACACGGCCTTATTTGGAAAAAGAGTCTTTTGCAAGCGCCGTGACGTTGAGGGTGTCCAGATGCGATCGTCCTGGGTCAGGGCGGGCCCTGAACCCAAGGCCATGTGTCCCTCCGGGAGGACTCGGGAGAGGATGAGGCAGAGGGCGGAGGGACAGGGACTCCTGGCAAGCGTCACCTGGGGCCATCAGAGGCCACCGGAGGCCACAAGGACCCCCAGGCCCACCGAGGAAGCGTGGCCCTGCCTACACTGACCTCTGGCTCCGGGCTCCAGAACTAGGGAGAGTAAGTGTCTTCACTCGTAAGGCCCTGCTTTGTGCCATCTGCTGGGGCAGCCCTGGGGCACAGGGTCACACAGTGCAGATTCCTGGGTCAGTAGAGCAGAGTGCAGGGGTGAAGCCCGGGAGTCAGAGGCAGGGGTGAGGCCCAGGAGTCAGCATCTTCACTGTGGCTCCCAGAGAGGCCTACGTCCCCCGCTCACAACCACCTGTGAAGGCCTGTGTGTCCTGTGATGGCTGGGGCCTGGCCCCCCACTGTGGGAGCCCCTCACTTCCACACGCCGGCCTCTTGCTGAGATTCTGCGTCTGCCTCCCAGGGCGGGTCCGTGTAGGCCTGCCACCCCCCGCTGGCCCCGCTGGCCCTGCTGGCCCCGCTGGCCCCACTGGCCTCCCGCTGGCCCCGCTGGCCCCCACTGGCCCTGCTGGCCCCACTGACCTCCCGCTGGCCCCGCTGGCCCCCACTGGCCCCTGCCGCCCCCAGCCACCCCCTGCTGGCCCACTGGCTGCTACCCCGGGTGGGATGCTTGGTCACTCTCTCCTGCCCAGGACACCAGCGCTCTCCCATGGCCAATGTCCCCGTGGAGCAGGGCTGTGCTGGGCTCAGGAGCCCCCTGCCCTGCAGGCGCACTCATCCCCCAGCGCCCAGCCTCCCTGCACTCCGGCCCAGAAGTTTCCGTCTGTGGACACTCCCTGCCTCCCACACCCCTGCCCACACTGCGACCCGCTTAAGGTGGAGAAGGCAGGGAGGAGACGAGCAGAGGCTCACACGGCCCCACCTGCTCAGGCTGATCCCCCGGGACACGCGCCCCGGGACACACTGTCCCTCCCTCGGCACACAGGCGGCCCCCACAGCCCCCAGACCCGGTGACGGGCCGCCACGGGGCCAGTCAGCACAGCTCTGGGCCCCCCGCCGCAGGAACCCCGACGTGGGGGGGATGGGGGCTCCAGGTCTGCCGGCCCGCCGGCCCCCCTCCCACGGCCCAGGGAGCCCTACCCTCTGCCCACTTACCAATGAGGAGGCTGAGCACAGGCAGGTCACCGGGTGGGCTCTGGGCCATAGCCTGCTCTCCAGGGCCGACCTCCACGTCAGGCCCTCCGGCCCGGCCCCCCTGCCTCCCGCCCGGACGCACGAAGGGTTATGCCTCCAGCAGTAAGAGTCCTGACCGGAAACAGGACTGGGCTGGAGGCTGGAGGTGCGGGGGCCGAGTTCCGGGAGTCCTCCCCAGCCGCAGGTGAGGGTCGAGGCGAGCGGTCCCTGGGGCTGGGGCTGCGGACAGTGATTCACAAGCCGGGCGGGGTGGGTGTCTGGGTTCCCCTGGGGCATGTCTGGGATGAAGGGGGAATGGACCACGTCCGCGCCGAGCGCCTGGCGGGGAGCGCGGCCGGCAGGGGGTCTCCGGGTGCTCGCTCTGCCCTCCCTGCTGCACTAACCTTGAGAACGGACAGGGATGGCCCCACGACAGACAGACAGACCGAACGCAGCAAATGTTGGCTCCTCCTCAGGCAAGAGGCTGACGTGCCCGGGGGTCAGGGCCCAGCTGACCTTGCTTTCCGGCGAATCAACGGGAACCTGTGGGTCAATAAATCTGAATGTTCTTACAGCAGAAATCGATGCTTCCCTTGCTGTGGCTGTGTTGTCGGGATGCCCCGCGGCGGCGTCTCCGTCGCCTGGGTTTCCCCTCAACGCTCCATGCGGCCCTCCGTCAGGTGACCAATGACCAGACGGAGGTGCCGGCCCCTGACTTCTCACGGCCGCCCACGCCTCGCCCTCCCCCTGTGGGGACAGCGCCTTCCCCAGGCCCCAGCTGACCAGAGCTACCCCTGTCCTCCATGGCCACCCCGACCCCAGCTTCCCCTTAGTTGCTGCCCACCCGGGCAGTGGTCCACTCAGACCCTCAGAAGGAAGCAGCTCTTCTGGCCTATGGCGGGTGAACATCTCAGAGCCAGGCACAAGTTCAAATCCAAAGCAGAGCAGCTGGGCAGGAAGTGAGGACAGCTGCTCTTTGTGTCCCTTCTGCTGGGTGGTGGGGACGGGGTGGTGGCATCTGGCAGAGCACATGGGGCTCGGCCCCCCTCGCCCCTGCTGCACACAAGCTCCTTGGACACCAAGGCTAGTGGAGACGCGCACTCGGGGGCATGTGCAGGCCTCGCCTGGCAGGCTGGGATGTGAGGCCCAGGCAGGAGGCCCCGTGGGGCTGAGGCCCAGCCTTGGGCTCGGGCACGCGTCTGCCCAGGGGACCCAGGCACTGGACGGGCGACCTGCCCGGGTGTTGAGGAGCGTGGTTCCTAGTGCTGTGACGGTAACGAGGGCTCGATGACTAGGACGCCATCCATCTGCGCAGAGCTACCGCTGTGTCCGTGATGACAGTGCAAGCTGCCCGCTCATGATTTATGGAGACAGTTCTGGTGGTTTTTGTAACAGGAAGTTAAAGGGGTTTCTGGCAATGGATCAATTTGAAGGAAATTGAAATACGATTTTTAAGTGAATGATGAGGCTAAAGGAAGAATCCACTTGCATGTGTACATGTGTGTGAGTGTGTATGACTGTACACGTACACATGTGCATGTGTATACATGTGTGAGCATGCATGTGTACATGTGAGTGTGCATGTGTATGTGTGTTCATGTGTGCACACATGAGTATACATGTGAGTGTGCATGTGTGTGAGTGCACGTGTGTGGCATGCATATGTACATGTGAGTGTCTGTGTGTACATGTGTGTGAGTGTACGCTTGTGAGTCTGTGTGTGTGAGTGTGCGTGTGTACGTGAGTGTGTGAGTGTATGTGTGTGGGTGTGCATGCATGTGTGTGGGTGCATGTGTGAGTGTACATGTACAGGTGTGCATGTATACACATGTGTGTGTGTGAATGTGTGTGAGTGGGATCCCCTGCCCTAAAGCCTTGACCAAGAAGCAAGGAGTGGGAGTGGACATAGACTCTGAGCAGCCCGCTGTGTGAACTGACCCCCAAGCCATAAGAACGGACCGCTACCATACAAGGTGGAGCTCTCAGGTCCCCAAATGTCCCCACGGACTGCAGCGTTCAAGCACTGCCAGACAAAGGACAACACGAACGCAGGACAAAATTCTGCTCTGTGTGAGTGTGTGTGTATGGCCGCCCTTCAGAGAGTGAGTGCTGTGCAGATGGCACAGAAGTTTCTAGAAGATTCCAGTGCCCATGTGTTGGGAGCTGGCCCCGTCAGATGCATGGCCATGTCCATGGGGATGCAGTGAGTGCCTGCTGCCTCCTCTCCCTCCAGCTCCGTGCCTCCCACTCGGCCCTTTCACGGCCAGGCCTTCCCAACCCACTCCTCTGCTGTGTCCGTTTCCTGTTCCCCCACCGGTGACTCCTCCGGATGGCCCCCGAAGGCTTTGTGCCATCTCTCTGGCCACGCCTCCTCCCCTGGGTGTCCAGCCCAGGGCTGATGGGGCTCCTCAAGGATAACCAGACCCTCTTTCTTCCCATCTTCCCCCCACCCCTGCCTTCTCTCTGGGTGACGCCATCCATACCCACAGCATCAGGTGGCACCCATGTTCCCAGTCCAGCTCCCATCCGGCCCCGAGCTCCGGGGTTCTACCTGCATCCATCCCCCTCCCCAGCACCTCTTCACGGACTTCTCACAGCACCCAGATCGACATGCCAGTCCCGGCTCATGACCTGCCCCCCTCTCAGGGAGTGGGGGCCATCACCATCCTGTAGATGATGCCAGAGGCCCGAGAGCCATCTCTGTCTCCTCCTAATCCCTTCCGCACTCCATGGTCAGGCAAGTGCCATGCTTGGTCGGTTCTGTGTCCTGAGCATCTCTGAAGCCTGGTCAGCTGGCACCTGGCTCTGTCTGCCCCTGCTGCCCTGGAATTTGGGACGTGCCCAAACGAAGCCAGACATCTTTTCAGCTTAAGTCATCTTGTCATGGGTGCTTTTCCTCGTCTCACAAACCAGGTCAAATCCCCTGGAAAGGTGCCTCACAACACGGCATAGCTCTGCTGCACAGCCCTTTTCCCAGTCACAGTTTTATGTTTGTTTGTGTGGTTATTTGAATAATGCTTCTTTATCCCACTATGTGCAAATTCCATGAGGATGGGGGTTGTAAATACCAGTTTTTACACATTATTTTTTCCTATTGCTTAGCATGGAGACTGTCTACAGTAGGTGCCCACCCATCTATCCCTCTCTCTCACTCTACCACCTCTCCTTGACTCCCCCTTTCCTTCCCTCCATCAGCCATCCAGTCATCCATCCACCCATCCATCCATCATCCATCCACCTGTGTATCCATGCATGCATCCATCCATCAACCCATCATCTATCTATCCATCTGACCATATGTCTAACATCCATCCATCCATCTATTCATTCATCCATCCATCTACTCATCCGTCATCTATCATCCATCCATCTATCCATCCATTATCCATCATCCATTCATCTATCCATATTCATCCGTCATCCATCTATCCATCCATCTATCCACCCATTCACCAGCCATAATCCATCCATCCATCCATCCATCCATCCATCCATCCATCCATCCATGTGACAGCACAATTCACAGGTGCTTTGCACAGATGAAGTCAACTGATACTCCCAAAAACTTAAAAGAGAGAGATAACTACTATTATTAACCTCATATGATAGAAGAAAACAGTGGGGCTTGAGAAAGTTAAGAACTCAACTAACCAGCCAGTGTCAAAGCCCCACATCAGCAGGACTGACCTCCAAAGCCCCCATCTTCCCATGAAGCCTTCTTTGAATTGGTCCCCTGCACGCATTCCTCCTGACATCCCTCTGATGAAAGGTCTTGTTCCCAGAGTCTGACCTCACAAGATCTGCAGCAGCCTCATACACTCCTGACCCCCGTGCCTGTCTCTTGGGCCCCCCGGAGGCAGCTGGCTGTGTGGCGGCTGAATTGCCGGGGTCAGGAATGCACTGGCACCGTGAACTTGTGGTTGTCATCTGTGCGACTTGCTATGCGTTACTCCACCTCTCTGAGCCTCTGCTTACTCACGACGTTGGAAGGCTAGGGCCCTGCCAGGTGGGATCGTGGGGGTTTGTAGATCGCGTGTGAGGAGACCGGGAAGATGGGGGTACATGGCGCTCTTACACGTTCTTTGTCTCAAGGCACACCAGGTGTTGTGTTTGGGCTGAGACACAGTCCCCTCCCCCAGGGACTCAGTCTAATGGGAGGATGAATAACCTGGGTGGGGGTGAACCTGAGCAGCACAAGTGACGATGGGGGTGGGGGAGATACCTGCCTCTGATCTCAAAGAGGCAGGGAGTTTTCAGAGTGGGCCGGGCGGGGCTGTGGGAAGAGGAAAGGAACGTGAACTTTTATCACCTGCTCTGGGTCAGGTGTTGAAAATCTATTATCTCATTTAACACCACCTCCCAAATATTCTGCCTGGAGGGTGTTTTGTGACTGAACAAATAGACCAAGGACACACAGCTCGTAACTGCTGGAGACCCTCTGCCCCTCTAGGCAGCCTTTCTACACATCACGTGGGGTCTTATCATGGGGTGAAAATAGTCCCAGGCATGAGAATGGGAACCAACCCTAAATAGATTGGCATGAAAGTGAGCTTAAGTGTGAGGTCTGGGGGGAGAAACGGTTGTTATTGGAGCAAAAGACCCACATGTTTGGCTAAAGAATTTGAACCTTAACTTGACAGCAGTGGGGAGCGGTGGGGCATATAGGAGGGCAGGGCAGACAGTGAGCACCTTAGGAAGGGACCTCGGTGGCCGCGTGGGGAGTGGGTTGTAACAGGGGAGGCTGGGGGGATCAAGCCCCAAGTGTGTGGCAGTGGATGTCACCTTTGCCTCGTCAGATTCCCGGAAAGATGAGTCAGGGGCAGTGAAGTGTTGAGTATAATCATACACATAAAAATCTAGCAACCAGACCAAAAAGAAAGGGCAGGTGACATCACCTTTCGAACTTTGAAAATCACGCCCTCTCCAAAGAAACAGATCCTTCTAGAGGGTTCACATAAATGCATTGGATAGAGGGATGACACCTGTACATTTAGAAACTTCTAGAAGGAACTTAGTCTGGGCTCCCCATGGAAGTGCATGTGTCCCCCTGGGCCCCGTGTTGGACGAACCTGCCTCAACAACGAGCCGCGACCAGAGGCGGGGGGGAAAGCGAGGAGGCTTCGGTTCCCTGAGGGTCCAGAGGAGCCCGCCCCCACCATGGCGGAGCCAAGTGGACACCAGGGAACTCGGGGGGGTGGGTATCTGGTGGACAGACAGACAGCGTGGCGACTCTGCAAATGTGCTGGCAAAGAGGAGGAGAGAGGAACGGACGGTGGGAAGAGAAAGAAGACAAGCGATGAGCATCGAAGGAACAGACTGGAAGAAAATCTCGAGCAGATGTGCCAGGAGCCGCGGAGCCCTGAGCGGCTGCAAACATCCAGGCTCTGGGACAAGCTGAGGAGGAAGGGCCGCGTTCCCCAAGCTGGAGTGTGAATTTTTTTTTTTAATTTTTTTAATGTTTTATTTATTTCTAGGGAGAGAGAGAGAGAGAGAGAGCAGGAGAGAGTCAGAGAGAGAAGGAGTGACAGACTCTGAAACAGGCTCCAGGCTCCTGAGCCGGCAGTCAGCACAGAGCCCGACGCGGGGCTCGAACCCACGAACCGCGAGATCATGACCTAAGCGAAAGTCGGACGCTTAACCGACTAAGCCACCCAGGCGCCCCAGGAGTGTGAATTTGAAAGAGCACCACGCAGGAGGCTTTGGGCGAAACCGAGGCTGCTGGCCCGGGAGGCGGTGGAGCCGCACTCAAGGCGAGTGCGAGGCCCAGGAGGGCGGGAGGTGGCAGTTCCGGAAGCGTGGGCAGGGGACCCAAATCCCCGGCGTGACAAAGCCGAACAGATGACGCCCTGGAGAATGTAGCAGAAGAGAGGTGTCCCCCTAAAGGGTGGGGACGGCACCCACATCTGAAACCAGGGCGCCTGGTGGCCTCCGAGAGCCAGGGGCGCCCGCAGGGGGCCCGCATCCCCGGGGAAGCACCTTCCATCCTTCCCGCCACATCATTCCACCCAGGCCGACAGGGGAGACGCCTACGGGTTCTGGAGGGAGGGGGATGGTTCCCAGAGTGAAGGTCATTTCCCACAAAGCAATTGCAGACGCCGTGAGATCCCCAATCCCCCTGCACCCGGGTTAGGTTTATGAGGAGGCCCCTCCACGCAGAGGGCGCTGCTGCATCGATGGTGACGGATGGGCTTGGCGGTCGTGCGGCCAGATGCCCGGTTGTCCCGACTGTGGGGCCGGGGGGACAGAGCCCGGTGTCACAGTGCGACAGTGGACAAGCGCATCAGGAGCTCCGGCCACGTGGGTGAGAAGGCACGGGTCGGCCCACACGTGACCACGGGAAGGGGGCTCCGTGGTCTTCAAACCCCCCAGTTTCTACCCCAAATCCATGTGTCAAGAGGAATAGAATCCCCTGTAAGAAAATTCCAGGGAGGGGCGCCTGGGTGGCTTAGTCGGTTGAGCGTCCGACTTTCGCTCAGGTCATGATCTCGCGGTTCGTGGGTTCGAGCCCCGCGTCGGGCTCTGTGCTGCCTGCCGGCTCAGAGCCTGGAGCCTGTTTCAGTCTGTGAGTCTGTGACTCCTCTCTCTGACCCTTCCCTGCTCACGCTGTCTCTCTCTCTCTCCTAGAAATAAATAAAACATTAAAAAAAAAAAGAAAAGAAAATTCCGGGGAAAGGGCAAGCATCTCTGGGGAAACATGTGACCCACGGCGCAGCCCCGTGGCCTGTTGGGCACAGACGCCAGCAAAGGCCGACTGTGTCTTCGTGTGCGTTCCCGGCACACGTGTGAGTGGGAACGAGGACCAGGGAGGAGCACGGCGGCGGACGTGGCATAACCTGTGGCCCCGGAGGAGGCGACATCGGGAGCGACTTCCCTCCTCCTGCTGGGCTCCTGCCTGCCAGCAGGGGTTTCCCAGACGATGGGATTGGGGGGAGATGTCGCTTTCCATTTCAAAAAAACTCGGTTTTCACAAAAATACAATAATCAAAACGGCCAGAGCGAACGCGCAGATGGCCTTTCACAGCTGCCTGGGTCCCCTCGATGGGTCCTCTCTTGTCCCACCCGACGGGGCGAATCTGGGGTTGCCTGGGGCTGGGCGCCCTGGACAGATAGATGACAGTACAGGTGAGCAAGGCCAGGAGCTTCTGGAAGGAGGAGAACGGGGGGCTGTCTTCTCTCCTTCAGTCACCTCCACCCGGTCCTTGGCAGGAATCTGGGCACGGCCCCGGGGCAGCCGAGACCCCACGGAAGGTGCCTGAGCTGTTCCTGGAGAGGACTTCCGGGACCTTCCTCTGCACTAAGGACGGTGGGGACCCCGGATGTCTCTGGAAGCAGCTGGAGAGGCTCATGGGATGGGTCAGCCAAGGGTCGTGTGATGGGCCGGTTCTGGGCATCGTACAGTCCGGAAGAGGTGGCCTTGGGGACTGAGGCAGGGACACTGCAGGTCAGCCTGGCCACACTGAGGCTCCCCAGCAGCGGGGTCCCAGAGGGCCTGAATCGTGACGCGCCAACAGCTGCCCTCGCCTCACGCTCAGCCCTCGGGACGTCCCCGGAGGCCGCCCGCAGGAAGGAGAGGCCAGGGGGCCTTGCAGTTCGTCCAACCCCCACCCGGCCTCAAAGGGGAGCTGCCCTCGCACCTGCCGGAGCTCTGGGTCACGGGCCTGGACTGCTCTCCAGAAGACGGCTGTCTGTGTGTGTGTTTGCACGCATACACCCGGGTGTGTTTGACCCTGGGCGTGTGCACCTGGGGCTCGTTGAGACCATGAACTGTATTGACTCAGTACAACTGACCACCGCTCTCTCTCCACCACACCGGCACCCGGCTCAGCCGTAGCTCAGTCTGACTGCTGTGCGTCTGTCCGCGGATGGATCGGCGACGGCGGGAAGTCACTGATCAAAGCTGGCAATTCAGCCGTGACCTGACTGGCCGTGTCCTTGAAAGAAGCCGACGGTTGGGGAGTGGTTGCTGGGTTCAGCCTAGCGACATCTCGCACCGTCCCTCCCCGGGCGGGTGCCTGCGGTCTGTACCGCTGCCCACCCCGCTGCTGATGTGGCAGACTTCGCGCTCGCGCCCACACCGGCGGACCTGACCCCCCGGAGCATGGCCTGCATCAGGGCCGGGTGGGGATGGGGGGTGGGGTGGGGGGGTTGACCCAGAATCCCAGACGGGAAGAGGTGACGATTCTAATATCACCAAAGGAAGATAGCACGTCATGCTTTACAAATAGGTCAACAATATTAAGATTAGAATCTCAAGAAAAACAAAGTTATAAATCACAAAACAAGATAATAGAATACAATCAATTTGAAATAGTCGCAGCAAATGGGCCCTTCTGATGCGGTCTGTGTTTTCAGATACGGGGGGAAATGCCTTCAACAAAACTCCCATAAATCACGCTGGTTTAATCGCCAGAATAAAAATGGAATTTATGTGTCATCGGAGGGGCATTCTTTAAAATAATACATTAGCTCCTCATCTGTGACAGTTTGGGGAAAAAAGATGGCATTATTTTGAGCTTCTTTACTTAATTTGTTTTAAAATTAATAATTTATTAGTTTTCTATCTGTAAATATTCCCTTCAAGCATGAATCTACTTTTCTCGGTTTTTCCCTAACTTCAGAGGTGATTTCACAGACCCAGCTTCACCGGGGATATTTCTGAAAGGGGACCCAAAGGACGCCTCCCTTCCCTGTGGTCCTCACGGGGTCGCGATGGGACTGCTTGGGCCCCAGGGACTCCATTCCACACCCTTAGTGGCGGGAAGATTCAGCCTCTGTCTCTGTTTCCCCAGCAGGCCCCTTCCCGGGGCCACTCCCAGCCAGCTGGGCCCCCCACCCCGAGGAGGGAGGCGGCGGGGGAGGGGCTGGTCCTGCGGGCTCTGGTTTCACTTACTCCGCAGGAGGGAAGGAGGGACCGGGTGAGGGTTATTTGCACTAAATCCAGGGATCAGCGCAGCGTCTGGCATCGGGTGGCTCGTGGTCGGTCTGGGTGGGGAGGCGAGTTCCGCCCTGCGGGTCACCTGCCTCCGTGGCCTTCGGGGCTCCTGCGTGAGAGCCAGGCCTGATCACTTCTGCATCCCGCTTACACGCCCTTGCCAACCGCTCCCAACAAACGTGAGGTGGGCTTGTGTTCCCAGCCGGGCATGTGCACCCACCAAGATTTGGCCTCTCAGGAGGGGCTGCTATGAGGCCCAGACACCGTCCTTCCCTTCCTTGGACAGGTAGGGTCTCACGTAGGAGAGGCACATGCTCCAGGAAGGACTACATTTCCCAGCCTACCTTGCAATCAGGTGCGGCCAGCTGACCAGGTTCTGGCCAATGAGATACGGGCAGAGTGCAGTATGGGATTCTGGGAAGTCCTCCTCTTCTAGGAAAGCGGTAAGAGGGCTGGAGCACTAGCAGCTGCACTGGACCCTGAGGCAAATAGGGTGAGGGTGCAAGAGCAGCCGGACAGAGGGGCCTGAGCCCCTGGTGATTCCACATCCCCCAAGACCCTCCCGGGCCCGCCTGTTCATGCTCACACGGGAGGAGAGCAAGCTGCCACAGTGTATACCTGGTCCCATTTCCGTTTCCTGTCATGGAGTCAGACCACAATCTAAATGACAGTCTCTATAGCACTTCGGTCCTGTCTCACATCTCCATCCATTACTGCTCCAGAAGGCCCCGCGCCATCTCCCCGCGGCCCTTGGCTTCTTCCACTGCCGCCCCCCCCACCAAGACCCTTGTCCCTTGTCTGCCTCAAGGGTGCCCGCTCAACGCCCCTGCTTCGCGCATTCCCGAGCTTCCGCGAGACTGGGTTTGGGGCCCGCTGGGCTCCTCTGGAACCGGGGCCCTGTCTCCTGCTCTTTCTCCATCTTCTACAGTTCATTCAACAGAACACGGTGCTTCCTGGGCTGAATGCCAAGGGCACCCCGTGGGGGGGCTTGAGGCTGCCTGGGGAGACAGGCCACTGAACCAGCCACCCCAGAGCTGGGGCGGGGCGGCCAGACTGCGCCTGTGGCTGAGGATGGAAAAGAATCAAGACATCCAGGGCCTGATGGGGGGAGAGGGTGAGGGCGGGGGGAAACGTCAGGGCCCAAGTGCGCAGGGTCTGGGATGCTGGCTGCTGCCATGGCCGTGAGGCAGGCGCTGAAGGCCGCCGGCGGCCCAGCAGCCCAGCCGCAGGCAGTGCGGCTCCCTGTCGCCTGGTCGCCGGTGCGCGTTGAATTCCCTTCCAGAATGCACGTCCAGAAGCCGATCAGCTGACATAATGAAAACGCTCTTTTGTGGGAAGTCATTTTCCCACGCGGGTACGTGTATAAAATTGAATGTGTGTTTGAGACGGAAAACCAGATTGCTTAACTGTTTCTAATATCTGAGGGATCACCTATTACCGCCCGATCCGTAATTTCAGGCAAAATTTCCATCGTAATGCTGCGCCCTAGACGGTGCAGCCACAGCACATTGTCACCTCGCGTGCACCTCTGGTCTGTCTCTTCTGCCACAGCCCGGGGCCTGCCCGGCACCAGAGACCCCACGGCCGGGAGGGGTGGTTTTCTTGGTCCACGTGTGGCTCTTCCCTGTACACAAGCACGTCGTCAGGGTGGGTTCCTGCGCGGAAGGGCGGGCGGGGGTGGCGGTGCCGGGCTGATCCCTGCCGCCTGCCTGTCCCCCGCCTCGCGGGGCCTTGGGGTGAGCACGCCCAGCTCTCTGGGCAGATTATTGGTGTCTCTGTCCTCAGCCGCGGGCGCCCGGATGGAGTCTGACCGCTGCCTGGAGGGGACAGACCCCGGGCCCAGCGTGCACCTTCTGGCACACTCCTCAGGCCTCTACACGCGACGTCGTCTCCCTTCCCTCCCCCAGCTGCGCGTGCATCCCTCCACCCGGGAAAATGCTCTGGCCTGGTCCCCATCCGAACGCCCAGCTGACGCCTGCTCTTTGGTTCCTCGCCCTCCCTGCCCTCCACGAGGCCAGCCCCGCCCTGCCTGCCCCGCCCCAGGCCACCTCACCTTCCCCGTGGCCGCAGGGGGCAGCTGTCGGCCAGGTGGCCTCTGTACCCCAGGCGGCCACGTGACCACTCACTGCCCTGCGCATCGCCCCTGCCCCAGCTCCGCCCTCAGGCTCCTCCCCACAGCGCACTCCTGTCCCTCGGGTCACGCCTGGGACGCAGGCTGTCCTCGGCCCCTCTCATCTCCCCGCGCAGAAGGCCCTGGAAGGACACCCTGTCCCCGAATCCCTACTCCTTCTGGGCAGCCAGGCTGTGGGTGACCCCGGGCAGCCACCTCTGGGTCCTCGCCTCGGGCAGTGCACAGCTGCAATCGACAAAATGTGGTGCGTGTGTGTGTGTGCGCACGCACACGTGTGTACACATGCACACACACCTACACACGAGTGAGTACACACACGTGAGCACATGCACACTCACCCAGGCCGCCAGCGGAAGCCTTCTGCTCGGCGGGGTCCGCACCTTCTGTGGCCACGTGTCCCGCTGACGTGTCCCCGTCACGCGTCCCGCTGACGTGTCCCCGCAGATCCCTCACCCACTAGGAGCAGACACTCCAGGTTTGCCCGGATTTGTTTCCGTCAGTCATCCTGGTGTGTGTCTTACACCTTGTAACCCACTTACACCGGTCTGTTTACAGTGAGTTTTGCACACAGCATCCTGTTCTGTTTTCCTTCTATTATTCCTCTTTTTGGGACACTTTGGTAACGTGTGAGTTCTCAGGGTTGTGTAGATCGTTTCCGTGCGGGACGCCCAGCGCTCGTGGGAGGCGGTATGTGCGCAGCGCACAGCGTGTGGCCCTGTCTGACGCGGCCCTGCCACCGCACCTCAGCGCAGCCGAGCCTGCCTGTCCTCTGGCTCACTCCCTTGCTCCCCTTACGCCTCCCCGACAAGAGCCTCCTTGGATACTCTGCCCTGCCTCAGTTTACCTGCGGAGCCCTCAAACCCGCTCTGCGGACGTTGCTCAGAAACCCCCATCTACACACTCGCAGGGCGCCCTGCGCGAGCTGCGGTTTTAGCGGCCCAGGCGAGTTCGCACCCCGCGCCTCTGCCCCCGCGCGGCGTCTACCCGCCCCGCAGCGCCGGAGCCCTCGGTGCCTCCCCCGCTCCCCCGCAGGTCACGTGGGGGGACCCCAGGCTTCCCGGACGCACCCCCCCACCGTGGATCTGTGTTCGCCCCGTGGTCTCCTGTCCCCTCGGGACGCCGCCGGCCACCTGGAAACGCCTTCCACGCGTCTTTCAGGCCTCGTCCGCCGCCGGCGGAGGCTCCTGGCTTCCCTTCATCCGCGCGGCTGTCTCCCTTCGTTCCCTGGAGACGCAGGGGACGAGCATCGGGGACTCCCCTGGGCTCCGGGATCGGAGCCGCCGCTCAGCCGCTGGCGTCGTCCTGCCGCGGGCTCCGAGCGGCCGCGGTGGCTGCGGTCGTGCTGCGGCTACTGCAGGCAGGGAAGACAGGGAAGGGAGGACACAGGACGGGGGGGGGACACGGGTCCCCATCCCCGGCCACGCGCCCGTCTCCTCCCCTTGGGCCGGAAGGAGGGGGCTTCTCGGAGGCCCCGTCCGCCGCAGGGGCTCCTCCTGCTCCCGGGCCGCGGTGGTGCGTCCGCCCGGACGACGCCTCCCTGCACCGGTGGCGCTTCCGTGCTGGCCTCTGTCCCCAGCGCACCCGCAGGCCCGTGCCCTTCCGGGCGCCCCGGGGAGCTGCTCCGCGTCTGTCCGTCTGTCCGTCTGTCCAGGGGTAAGGCCGGCCGGGGCTTGCCCCTCCGTGTTCCCTGCGGCCGGGACACGCCCCTCCGTGTTCCCTGCGGCCCGGACACGCCCCTCCGTGTTCCCCGGCCACCCACTCCGTGTTCCCGGCCCACGCCCCCTCCGTGTTCCCCGCCTGGGCCCGCCCCTCCGTGTTCCCACGCCACGCCCTCCGTGTTCCCTGCGGCTCCGGCACGCCCCTCCGTGTTCCCTGCGGCCCGGCACCGGTTCCCTGCCCCGCCCTCCCGTGTTCCCTGACCGCGGCCCGGGACACGCCCTCCGTGTTCCCACGCGTGCCCGGCCACGCCCCTCCGTGTTCCCAGCGGCCACAGGTTCCCCCGCCCTCCGTGTTCCCTGCGGCGGCCTCCTCCGTGTTCCCTGCGGCCCGGGGCGCCACGCCCCTCCGTGTTCCGCCGGCCCGGCCACGCCCCTCTGTGTCCCGTGTGTTCCCTGCGGCCCGGCCACCCGGCCCGCCCCTCCGTGTTCCCTGCGGCCGGGCCGCCCCTCCGTGTTCCCTGCGGCCACGCCTCCGTGTTCCCTGTGGCGGGCACGCCCCTCGTGTTCCCGGCCGGGACACGCCCCTCCGTGTTCCCCGCGGCCTCCCCTCCCGGCCACGCCCTCCGTGTTCCCTGCCCACGCCTCGTGTTCCTGCGGCCCGGGCACGCCCCTCCGTGTTCCCTGCGGCCCGGGCACCCTGTGTGTTCCTGCGGCCCGGGCACCCCTCCGTGTTCCCTGCGGCCCGGGCACGCCCTCCGTGTTCCCTGCGGCCCGACCCGCCCCTCCGTGTTCTGCGGCCGGGCACGCCCTCCGTGTTCCCTGCGGCCCGGGCACGCCTTCCGTGTTGCGGCCCGGGCACGCCTCGTGTTCCCTGCGGCCCGGGCCCCCCCTCCGTGTTCCTGCGGCCCGCCGCCCTGCCCCTGCGCGGCTGTTCCCTGCGGCCCGGCCACGCCCTCCGTGTTCCCTGCGGCCCGGGCACGCCCTCCGTGTTCCCGCGCCTGGCCACGCCCCTCCAGCCCCTGCCCGGCCACGCCCCTCCGTGTTCCCTGCGGCCCGGCCACGCCCCTCTGTGTTCCCTGCGGCCGGTTCCGAGGAACTGGCATTCCGGGCCTGCGCACCCATGGCTGTGCTTCTGGGACCTCAGATAACGGTGCTCCTCAGCCCCCCTCACACCCGGCCCTTCCCCACTTGCTTCTGCCGCCTCCCTGTCGGCCCTTACCTGCTGCGCCCCGACCTCCCTGGATTAACCTGGGCGGTGTGCAGAGCGGAGCGAGGGCGGCCTCCCTGTTCCCCGGGCAGGAAGTGGGGTCCCACGCCTGGTGCTCGTGTGTGAGAGACTCAGCCGCCGTGGCTGGCCCGACTCCGCTGGGGGGTGCGAGCCCACCCCGTGCCCGCGTGCTGGTGCGGGCGCTGTGGCGCTGCTGTGTGTGTTTTGTGCACACGTGTGGGCGTTTCTGTGGAGCTGACTCTAGGGGTCGCTGAGTCCCGGGCTGCCGTGACGTCAGCTTCGGTGGGGCCGGCGCTTCTTCCTTGCCGCCCGGTCGGGGACCGTGTGCCCCCGCCCAGCGCTCCCGTGAGGTGCCATCCACGTGCGGCCCGTCTCTGAGCTCTCGCTTCCCTTCGCGGGGGCCACACTGCATTTGCCCCTTCAATGACCTGTGTGACGTCCTGTGTCACGACACCTGTTAGGTGAGCCACCTGTGTGGGCAGCTCGTTTGTTAGAATTGACTCAGCTATTTGTGCAGATTTCATGTACATTTCAGGATGATTCTGAATGATTTCATCAAATTTCCCTAAATAATCCGGATGAAATTTTCAGCGGGGCTGTGTTGAACCTTTTTATGCCCTTCGGTAAGACTTAAAAACAATCTTCATAAAGACCTTGTGCATCTTTTGGTTGGACCCACCAAGTCCCGGTTAGACTAGTTCATCTAAAATAGTGTTGTTTTGGTAAATCACATTTCTGTTTGACACGAATACTTAGCCGGGCATAACTGGCGTGGAAGTGACCGTTGAGTTACGCTACATTGACCTTGCGTTTGATAAACTGGCCGAGCTCCTCTCTCGGTGCCGTAATTTCATCTGTGTTTCTGTTGGGACTTCGATGTACAGGCTTGTCATCTAGATAATGACCATCTTGTTTCCCACGCGTGTGTGTCTGTGGCCAGAGTCCTCGGTTCCACGTTAAATGGAGGGATGATAAAGGGCTCGAGCAAACCTGTCTTTGGTGTGATTTTGCTGGAGATCTACTTGAAGTTTCCCTGAAGTACGGTATTCACTATAGGTTTTTATTATGTAGCTTTACGTAAGAAAATTCTCTTTAATTACTAACCTTCTGATAGTCTTACTGTTAATCTGAACAGATTTTTATTTTTACTCTGACCATTTTTTTCTACATCTCTTTGGGGAATCATGTGGTGTTATCTTTTTACTCCACTGAATCAGGGAATCTCTAGATGGATTTTCTAGTCTTGAAACATGCTCACATTCAAGGAAAAATCATAATCAATCATATTGAATAACCTTCCAAAATGTACTTGGGTGACTAACACGTTATTGCTTATCTATGGTCATAAATAAAATGGGACTAAAATTGTGTTACCTCGCTGCCTGGGGGGCTCCGTCAGTTAAGCAGCCGACTCTGGCTCAGGTCATGATCTCATAGTTTGCGGGTTCGAGCCCCATGTCAGGCTCTGTGCTGACAGCTCGCAGCGTGGAGCCTGCTTCACATCCTGCGTCTCCCCCCTCTCCACCCCTCCCCCACTTGTGCTCTATCTCTGTCTCAAAAACAAACAAAACCATTTAAAAAATAATAAAAACTGGGGTGCCTGGGTGGCTCCATTGGTTAAGCCTCTGACTTCGGCTCAGGTCATGATCTCACAGGTCATGAGTTCAAGCCCCGCATCGGAGCCTGCTTCTGATTCTGTCTCCCTCTCTCTGCCCCTCCCCTGCTCCATTCTGTCTCTCTCTCAAAAATTAACATAAAGATATTTTTTAAATAATAAAATAAAACAAATAAAAAAATAAATAAACAGCATTCTGGCTTGGGAACAAGGTTGCACCAGGCACATAAGCAAATCCGTCAGCTGCCCCACCTTGTCATGTAAATGATGGTGACAGTCTGCACTGGTGACACCCAGGCCTGCAGCTCCCTGGGGGCCTTCACCCCCTGTCCTCCTTGGTCCAAGTTTGCATTTTCAGGTTTTCAAAAATATACACTTCTTCTCGTTTTCCCAAATCATTCGCACCGCGCTGCCTGGGGAAATAGAATTTTATTTCTTTTGTGCTTGTTTTTATCATCCTCTTTTACTCCGAACTCGATTATCATCTCTGTTTGTTGTTCTTCCCTGGTCTTGACCCAAGTTTACTGCCTTGTGAATATTTTCAGGCCTTTGTTTTTCTCACAGTTATCCTGAATCTTGTTTTCTGAACTTTATGATTTCATTTCTTCTTTGCAGAACGGTGAATGCGGGAGGATTTGCTTCATTTCTTTTCTAACTTGAAGACTTAGCTTCATTTTTTTTTTTACTGATAAATATATTTTACATCATTAATTCCTCATAGCATGTCAGCTGTGCCCACGATAAACGCAATATTTTCCTTTTCATTTGAAGCACTTCGTAATTTTATGTGATTTTCTTTTTACCCCAAATTATACAGAGTTGCATGTTGCTTAGGTTACTGCGATTTTTTTTTAAATTTTTTTTTTTAATTTATTCTAGGAGAGACAGAGACAGTGTGAGCAGGGGAGGGTCAGAGAGAAAGGGAGTCACAGACTGAAACAGGCTCCAGGCTCTGAGCTGGCAGTCAGCACAGAGCCCGACGCGGGGCTCGAACCCACGAACCACGAGATCATGACCCAAGCGAAAGTTGGACGCTTAACCGACTAAGCCACCCAGGCGCCCAGGTTACTGAGATTTTTAATAGTACTTTTAAATTATTAGCTCCTGAGTCGGCCCCACTGTGGCGGGAGGAGCGTCTGTGCGGCATCGGTGCTCAGAAGCCCAGGCTTCTTCCGCGGACGCGCTGGCCCCTGGGTAATCAGACGCACGTGCGGCCTGCACCTTGAGGTGTACGGTCACCCGCACGTCTCCCGTGGGCTCCGTAACCGGGCGGTTTATGGTCTGGATTCGGCCCTGGTAGCCCTGCCGTTCCCTGAGCAAGACGACGCCGAATCCGCAGGCGGCTCCTCTGCCCCCGACCCGCAGCCACGCCCGCTCCGCGCAGAGGTGGGGCCTCGCGGGTCTGTTCCTGCGCTCCCGCCACTGAGCCCCACCCCTGCGCCCTGGCCCTGCGCCCTGCCCGTGCGCCCTGCCCGTGCGCCCTGCCCCGTGCGCCCTGCCCGTGCGCCCTGCCGTGCGCCCTGCCCCTGCGCCCTGCCCCTGCGCCCTGACCCTGGCAGCCTGCGTGCGCGCCTGCCCTGCGCCCTGCCCCTGGCAGCCTGCCCCTGCGCCCTGGCCCTGCGCCCTGCCCACTGCCTGCGCCTGGGCCTGCGCCCTGCCCCTGGCAGCCTGCGTGCGCGCCCTGCCCGTGCGCCCTGCCCCGGGCTCCCTGGGCAGCTGGGGCCCCTCTGGGGGGGACGTGGCCCCAGGTCTCCCACCATCGGTATTTCTGGAAAATCACCCCCATGGCCGGACACAGGCCACACCCAGCGAGAGGCGGCGAGGACGCGCCGGGGCAGCCGCGCTGACGTTCGCGCGGCCGCGTCTCTAACCGCCGTGGCTGTCGCGGACCCGGCGTCTCGGGACGCTGTGCGCCTGACACGGAGGCGCTCGAGGGCAGCCGAGCTCCGGGAGCAGCTCTTGCACCAGGTGATTTCGGAGCCAGGACACCTTCCCTCCTTGAAGGACGTCTCCTCCCACGGCCGCGAGGACCGCGGGCACCGACCCGTCCGGCAGCCTGGAGCCCAGGCCCCTGCGCGGGTCCAGGCGGTGCTGCCGGACGCCTCGCGGGCTGCGCGCGCCTCCTCGTGGCTCTGACCCAGGGCCCTTCCGGCGGAAACCGGAAGCCGCGCGTCCTCCCCTCGCGGCCCGGGGGAGGCACCCGGCGTCCCTGCCCCGCTGCGGGCGTTGACCCGGACCCCGCGGCGCGGGCGCGTGTGTGGGTGCCGTCGGGAGGTGGATGTTTGGGGACCGGACATGGGGGCGCGGCCGCGTGCACGGGGCTGGTGTCCTCGCAGGAGGGGTCGCAGGGAGCTCCCTGGGCCCGTCCGCCCGTGAGGACCCTGCAGGCCGTCACCCGTCTGCCCTGGGGGAGGGGGGCCACCGGAAGTACGCTTGTGGGGCCCCGATGTGACCCCCAGCCTCCAGCGTGTGACCCCCAGCCTCCAGCGTGTGACCCCCAGCCTCCAGCGTGTGACCCCCATCCTCCAGCGTGTGACTTCAGCCTCCAGCGTGTGACCCCCAGCCTCCAGCGTGTGACTTCAGCCTCCAGCGTGTGACCCCCAGCCTCCAGCGTGTGGCCCCCAGCCTCCAGCGTGTAGCCCCCAGCCTCCAGCGTGTGGCCCCCAGCCTCCAGCTCCAGCGTGTGACCCCCAGCCTCCAGCGTGTGACTTCAGCCTCCAGCGTGTGACCCCAGCCTCCAGCGTGTGACTTCAGCCTCAGCGTGTGGCCCCCAGCCTCCAGCGTGTGACTTCAGCCTCCAGCGTGTGACTTCAGCCTCCAGCGTGTGGCCCCCAGCCTCCAGCGTGTGACCCCCAACCTCCAGCGTGTGACTTCAGCCTCAGCGTGTGACTTCCCTCAGCGTGTGGCCCCAGCTCAGCGTGTAGCCCCAGCCTCCAGCGTGTGACCCCCAGCCTCAGCGTGTGACTTCAGCCTCCAGCGTGTGGCCCCAGCCTCCAGCGTGTGATCCTCAGCCTCCAGCGTGTGGACCCCCAGCCTCCAGCGCGTGTGGCCCAGCCTCCAGCGTGTAGCCCCCAGCCTCCAGCGTGTGTCCCCCCTCCAGCGTGTGACCCCAGCCACCAGCATGTGACTTCAGCCTCCAGCGTGTGGCCCCCAGCCTCCAGCGTGTGATCCTCAGCCTCCAGCGTGTGACTTCAGCCTCCAGCGTGTGACCCCCAGCCTCCAGCATGTGACTTCAGCCTCCAGCATGTGACCCCCAGCCTCCAGCGTGTGGCCCCCAGCCTCCAGCGTGTAGCCCCCAGCCTCCAGCGTGTGGCCCCCAGCGTGTGACTTCAGCTAGCTCAGAGCTGCCCAATCTGGGCCCTTCAGTGGGTCCCGGTTTATGAGACGGGCGCTGTGCGGCCAGCTTCTCTCCTGGGCGCACAGGGTCTCTTCCCACTGACGCCTGCTCCTTCCCCTCTGGACTTGCCCACACCCGGCACTCAGGTGTTTGTTTCCTGTCTGTTTCCGGGCACGTTGCACACACCTTTTCCTGGGGCCTCTGTCATCGTGTTCCTGCCACAAATACACACACATCTGGGGCCTCACCAGGTAGGGAGGCACCGGGGTCTGCGTCAGAGCCTGGGGGGGCGGGCACTTAGCAGGGCCCAGAGAGCTGGCCACTGGCTGCCGCACGTAACAGCGGCCTGTCGCCCTGGGTTTGACGGAACCACCCGGGCCAGTTCCCTGGAGCACACACAGCCCTGCACACCCTGGGCACACTTAGACACACACACTCACACACACCCCTGCACTAACGCCCTGTGTCGCGGGGAGACACAAGCTGGCCCCGGGCCCCTGTGGCATCCCGCAGGGAGCTCTGACCCAGCCCTGCCCTCTCGCTCTGCCTTGGGGCCGACTGCCTCCCTGACTTCCCTCTGGAAGAGGTGAGGGGCCGGGATCATCAATACCTCATCACTTAGATTTCCCGTCACGACGCTCTGTCCCAGCCAGGACTCTTCTAAGCCTCCGGCTGTGACGAGACACCTCAGCCTCCCGCCCGCTGGGAACCCTGACGGGAGATCGGCTGTACCGCCTGTGCCAGCCTGGCCGCCCCTCCCCCCCAGCGGGGGCCGGGCTCGGGGGTCGTGCCCTCGGCCCTCCTGTCCACACCCCAGTTCAGTACCACCAGCCGCCAGGGAGGAAGGTCGGGCCGGAGGAGGCGAGGAGCAGGGGACACCCGCTTCCTGACTTTCGCCCTTGGGACACTTCCAGCTGCTTTTCTTGCTTTAAACATTTCATTTGCGAATAAGTCAGCTTTTAATTATGTCAGATTAAAGATACCTGCCTCCCTCGGAGGTTTATGGAAGCATGAGAATTACAGAAACCACACTCCGCATCGGACCACACCCTCCCCGTGGGGATTTATGCACAAACGGCTAACGGCTTATTTAAACAGCCCGGCTTGGGGGTGCAGCTGGTGGTCTCGGCCCCGGTCTCGGGCTGGCTCACGGCTGGGGGTGGGGGCCAGGAGCCCAGGGCTTGCTCAGTCCCCAGCCTCACGCCCTGGCCTGGGTCCGCCCTGTGGCTTCTACCCCTGCTCCTACCTACAGAAATTCTCCTTCACTCCCTTCTGGAATCCGGGCCCCTGCACCTGCCTGTGACTCTCCTCCTCTACTTCCCTGACTTTGGTTTTTAGGTGCTAGGGTTGCAGCAAACTTGAGCAGGAGGTACAGCCATTTCCTGTGCGACCCTCTCCCCACGCCGCCTCTCATTGTCCACATGCCACCAGAGTGGGGCGTGTGTTACCACCAACGAACATGTCATCGTCACTCCAAGCGCACAGCTGGCGCAGGGTTCAGGCTCCGTGTGCACGTTCTCTGGGTCTGGACGAGTGTCTAGTGACTTCCATCCACCATTGTGGCATCAGAGTAGTTTCGCTGCCCTAAACTCTCTTATTCCTCAGAACTGGCCCACGAACAAGCTTGGGGGCCCCAGGAGGGAGGGAGGGAGGGGGTCTATGGACGTGCGGCGGCCCCACCCCCTCCCCCTGGTGTGTGCAGCGCCCGAGGAAGACCCTCGTCTTTTCCCCGTGTCCCCCCAGGTGCCCACCGGGCCCGGAGCCCCCATCTGTGTGCTGGAGAGCAGGTCCCGTGCTGCGGTCTCCTGGGCGCCCCTGCCAGGCCGCCTCCTCACCGGGGAGTGGGGAGATGGTGGCGGCTGCGGGCAGGGATGAATAGTAGATGGAATGAATCCACTCCCGTGGAGTGTGTCAGGCGGAGAGCCAGGACCACAGCACGTGCTCAGTTAAGTGTCACTCACTGGACCTCCATCTCTCCCCAAACCAGCTGCTGAGTCACAGGCTGCTTTGGTAAGCCATTGTTGCTTCCATTTTTTATTTACTTATTTGAGAGAGAGAGCAAACAGGCCATGAGCATAGAGCCACATGAGGGGCTTGAACTCACAAACCGAAACCAAGAATCAGATGCTCAACTAACTGAGCCACCCAGGTACCCAAAACTATTTTTTTTAAGTTCCTGCAGAATAAGGGTGCTATCTTATTCTTCTGTGCAGTCCTCCAGCAAAATCTCTGTCTCATTTATTTTCCATCCTCCATCCTGCATCCACCCATCCATCCACCCATCCTTCATCCACCCATCCATCCATCATTCATCCATCCATCCATCCATTCATCTATCCATACACCCATCCATCCACCATCCTTGATCCATCCATTCATCCATTCACCCACACATCCACCAATCCACCCATCCATCCATCATTCATCCATCCATCCATCCATTCATCCATCCATCCATCCATTCATCCATTCACCCACACATCCACCAATTCATCCATCCATCCATCCACTCACCCACCCACCCATCCATCCACCCACCCACCCGCACATCCCTTCATTCACCCATCCATCATCCATCTATCCACCCATCCATCATTGACTCTTCCATCATCTATCTATCCATCCATCCATTATCCATCCATCTGTCACCCACCCATCCATCCACATATCCACCAATCCATCCATTCATCCATCCATCATCCACCCACCCATCCATCCACCCACCCACTCATCCATCCATTCATTCACCCATCCACCCACCCACCCTTTCATTCCTTCACCCATCCATCATCCATCTATTCTCTCATCCAGCACCGACTCTTCCATCATCTATCCATCCATCCATCCATCCATCCATCCATCCATCCATCTATGCATTCATTATCCACCAATCCATCACCCACCAATGCATCTTCTCATCCACCCACCCATCCATGCATCCATTCATGCTTCTGTCCTTGCACCAAGTCACCACTCACTCCTCACTTCCTTACTGACCTGAAGAAATGCCCGCATGTCTGGATAGTCTCTGTATAAGCTGCAGACAGGTGCCCAGCATGTAAGTCCTTCCTGCCCATCCTCCAGGCTCATGTTCCGTTGACGGAGGGAGACCGGCTAGAATTTCCTGAGCAACTCTCCTCCTGCAGCCATAGTCTTCGGGTGATTCTGCCCCGTGGCCAGGGTGGAGGGCTGGGCCCTGGGGACACACAGCAGCCAGAGCACCTGTGGCAGGAACTGAACGCTCTCTCCGCACAGCTTGGGCCACATTGGAAGTTTAGCCTCTTGTCCCGGGCTGCCTACACCTGAGGTCTGGTGTGGGATGGGGGCGCAGAGGGAGGGCGTTCCTATTTGTGGGTGAGGCAGTATCTAGAATGGATGTATTTTCTACCCCACCCCCAGCCCTGCCTGGCCCTGTGTTGGGGGGGGAGGGTTGCTGCCAATGGCCGTCGAGCCTGCACCAGTGACACTGTGCTGTGGGGGCTGCGGCGGCCCGGGAAGGTGACCGGAGCCCTCTGCCAGACTGCCGGCCCTGAGGCCTCATTGCCAGGCAGTGATCCCATAAGCAAATAGTTTGACTGTATTAGTTGAGAGTAATTCTTCACACTTCACAGTGGCTGCTTAGTTTACCTCCGGATTCTGCTGACACTCCTAGGAATTTGCACAATAAAATAATGGGAAAACTGCAATAACCAGTGAAGCTAAGCCAGAAATCCCATTCAACCAAACTCTCAGAGCAGAGAGTGCTGCGGGCCCTGGTCAGCTTCTCCCCTGCAGCGCGCCCATCTGTGGGCCGCCCCCATCCAGGCCCGCGTCCCAGCGTCCTGTTCCAGACCCTGTGCGCCATGCGAGAGTGACCTGCGTTCCTTCAGCATGGCTTCGGTTTGATGCCACACATATTTCTGAAGCTTGGAGCCAGGGTCCCCGTGTGGGCGGGGCGCTGATGCAGGTGGGGGGTGGGGGCCTGGAGAGGGGTCGTGGTATGACAGCAAGGGACCCTGGGCCACTGGCGTCAGACACGTGCTTGTGGGCACTGCCCTCTGGGAGTCTGGAGAAAGGAGAAAACCTCTGGTGGTCAGGGCAGGCTTCTTGGGTGAGGGGCAACCTTAGCCTATGGGACGCAGGGGGAGGGAGAGAAGGGGGCAGGTCTCCGGTGCTCAGAAGTGCAGGCCGGGAACGGGGCCCACTGGGAGGTGCACTGGGCTGGGTGGGAGCCCCCAGAAGGTCCATCCACACCCTCATCTTTGGGAGCAGGTGTTTGGGGTGGAAAGAAGGATTTCAGGATGCTGTCATCTTGCGTTATCTTGGTGGGCTCAAATTCAGTAACGGACATCCCTGCGAGAGAGGGGAGGGGAGATCCTGAGATGTCGACACAGGGGAGAAGCCATGGGAAGAGGGAGGTGGAGACGTGGCCACGAGCCACAGAACCCTGGAGCCTTCAGGAGCTGCAGGAGGCAGGAAGCATCCGATCTGAGAGCCTTACGGGGAGACGACCCTGCTGACTTCTGGGTTCCAGACTCGTGGCTGCAGATGGAGAGAGAAGGCGTTTCTGAGAGCCTCATGGTTCACGCCGTTTCTGCAGCGGCCCCGGCGAGCCCTCTTTACAGGCGCCGTGCTCCTGGTCTTCTGTGTGTCCTCCACGCCCGCCCTCCCGCATGCCCTGCAAGCCGGGCACCGTCCCCAGACCCCGGAGCCAGGCGGGGACTTGGAAAGAGCAAAGCCCAAGGCTGCGTTAGGAGGGAGGAGCCATGTGGAATCATCCGTGGCTGTGGCAGAGCGTGGACAGCCTGCCAAGGATACAGGGCGGCTGGCAGATGTGGGCCTGGCTCTCGCCCCGCGAGGCGTGCTGAGGGGGCCCAGGCTCCCGAGAGCACGGGGGCTGCGGGTGACCCCGGGCAGGAGACAAGTGACAGAACAGCAGCAAAGCAGGCCCAGGAGACAGGTGGCTGTAGGAGGCAGCTTCGGGGGTCCCGTGGGGGCTGCGTTCTGTGCAGTGAGCTGTTTCAGCACATGGACTTGTCCCGGGGACCAGGGGTCGGATGGGAGGCTGGGGCCATGGGCCCCCCACTCAGGACCCAGGTGTGTTCCAGGGCACGGCCGGACTGAGCAGTGAACTGGGGGTCCTTCAAATAGCCTTTTAAATACGCGTTCGACACTCACTAATTGGGTGTAGGAACAGCCATTGATCTAATACCATATAATTTTCCCCTTTGCTCAAAGTCAAGGATTTTTAAAAATTCGCATGGCTGAACATGCCCACATTTCTGGCGTTGAGTGGTTCTGTTAGATTTCGGCCTGTTTCCACGACGCCCGGTGCGCCGCCGCGGCCCCAGCCCCAGAAGCTCCTTGCTTGTATGAAAACTTTGTTCTCCTTGCCTGGCTTCGCACGGCACGTAACCTTTTGTCGCTTTGGGGTTCGCCTGTGGCCCTTCCCCTGTTTTCTCTTCCGATTCTCTCGGTCAGGAGGCTTCCTGGGAGACTCGGTTTTAATATTTAAGCAGAGCAGATGTGAAGCCGTGAAAGGGCCTCCAGGGATCCGTGTGTCCCGCGTCCCCCAGCACCACGCCTCCGGGGCTTGTGGCCACGGGGCCGGTTCCTCCTCTGAGAGGCAGTTGGAAGGACGCAGCCCCTGCCCAAGCTCGCTGGGCTCTGACGTCCCTCCCCTCCTGCCCCTCTGTCACCCACAAGCGGGGCTGGAAGTCAGGGGCCCTGTGACAACCCCGAGGGGCCGTCCCCAAGAGACACGGATTTCCTAAGGCTGAGGGGTCAGTGCTGTGGCCAGTGAGAGAGCGACTTGAGGGACAAAGAGGGGGCTGGTGGTGCCTTTCCAGCTCAGGGTGCTGTCTGCATCTTGTCTCTGTGTCGGCCGCAGAGGTGAGGCCCGAGGTCCCAGCACGAGGCCCAAACGCCTCACACCAGCCGCCCCAGGGGCCTGAGCTGGGCCGTGTGCGGCACCTCCTGTCCAGCGCTGGGGGCACAGAGTGACCTCCGTTCACCTGGGAGCAGCTCCCCGTCCGCAGGGACGGCTCAGAGGCGTGTCTGCTGCCAGCTTCTAAAAGGCACCGGCCCTTTGAGCGTATTACTCAATGTCACCCTCTCTCGGGGGCGTGTGTGAGATGGAAGGGTCCGTATGTTCCTTCTACATCTGGAAATGGGGGTGGAGGTGTTTCCTGAGCTGTTTTTAGACCAGGAGGAACGGGGGTGACGCAGGCTAGGGAAGTCCCACGGCTCAGCCCGTGGCCCCCGGGGGTGGCTGGGAGGAGCCCAGGGAATGTTCCAGGAGCTCAGGAGTAACCGTGGGCAGTGGCAGGGACGTCCCCTCTCTTCCTGTCTGTGGGGAAGCGAGGAGGGACCGGCATGGATAGATCAGCCCACGTGGTGGACCCCCCACGCCCAGGCACATCGGCGCCGGCTCAGGATAAAACCTCTGAGTCCTGCCTGGCTCTCCTCTGCCCTGTGGCTCAGGCTCCGTCCTGGGCACCAGCTGGTTTACGATTCTGTCCTGACCGGAGCTGGGCCCCAGACTTTGTGGGGGGTTCCTGGGCCTCTCCAGGTCACCTGAACCCCCTCTGTGTGCTCCCAGAGCTCGAACCGGCCTCAATGGGCCCCTCTCCCCAGGTGGGGACCCCCCAGGCCCACTCGCTCTTCCTCACCCGGAGGCCTCATCGTGGAGATGGAGACCCCCCCCCGCCGGAGCGCGCCACGCAGCCACTGTGTCCTCAAGATGCTGCAAACACGGGGCTTCTCCCCAATACTGGGGAGCCCGGGCTGCTCCAACCAGGGACCCTACACAAACACATCAGGGGCTGTGGGTAAACGGTCCTTCTGGGCTTTCCCAGGCACTGTTGTCTGTGGACCCCAGGACGCACACGTGGGTGCATCTGTGGGCTCCACGGGAGGCGGGGGCTCAGATGTCCCCATGGTCCCGTCCTGGAGGCGGGTGTCCCCCGTGGTCCCGTCCCGGTGGCGGGAGGACTTGGCTGGGCCTCCACGCGGAATGTGCTTTCCTGAGAGGGGGCTTGGACCTCCGCTGCCCGAAGGCGTTCCCGCGGCCATGTGACCAGAGGCGTCAGAAGGGCCGGCAGGCAGCCCTGGGGCAGGGGACCCGGTTCCTAAGACCTCCTGACCGCAAGGTGGGGACCCTGGGGGAAGTCACGGCTCAACTGCACTTTTTTTTTTTTTAATGTTTTATTTCTAAGAGAGAGAGAGAGAGACGGCATGAGCAGGGGAGGGTCAGAGAGAGAGGGAGTCACAGACTCTGAAACAGGCTCCAGGCTCCGAGCTGGCAGTCAGCACAGAGCCCGACGCGGGGCCCGAACCCACGAACCGTGATATCGTGACCTGAGCGAAAGTCGGACGCTTAACCGACTAAGCCACCCAGGCACCCCTCAAGTGCACTTTTAACACACCTGCCCTCACAGCTGAGCAGCGTGTTGGAAAACACCGTGCGAGGCTGAGAAATGGCTCAGGGACAAGCCCACGCTGTGACCACAGCCCTCCTCCATCGCCAACCAGACGGGACCACCCCGGTGACCTTCCACACGTGGCGGGGGCAGGACTGGGGCCACGGTGTCCCCCGGGGAAATGAGGCCCACTGTGGTTTGCATAGCTGCTCTTCTGGAAGTTTCTGCCAAGGAAGCTGCTGCCCCAGACACTCGTGGAGACCGGGAAGGGGTTTGTGTTTCCCCTTCCCTCTCCTGATGGGCTTACTTTCCTCCGCTACACCTGCCTTAGAGAGCAGACACCCCCACCCAACCCCCCAATGCCCCACAGCCCTGCGGGCCCCACGGGCAGCCGAGCCCAGGACTGACTGGCTCACCGACTTGCCTCCTCCTTGCTCCGTGTCCCAGACGACGTGGGAGCCCCTGAGGTTACAGAGCGCCCCCAGTCCAGGCTCGTCCAGACCCCCCGCGTCCCCCACGACTGTCCCCTTGCTGTCCGGGGACCGAGCTGCGCTGAGTAGTCACGCCCCTGGGTCCCCTGGGCACGACTGTCTCAAAGAGCTCAGGGTCAGGTCTGCTCAGAACCAGCGCCCCCAGATCTGGGTTTTCCTCGCGTTTCCTCGTGAGGAGGGGGTTCTGGGTCTTGGGGACGAAGACCAGAGAGGAGGCGCCCCCTGCCCGCCTGCCCCGGGGCCCGCCGCTGCCTTCCAGTCCTTCTTGCTCACTCGCTCTGCGGTTTTCCCGTGAGCCTCTTCTGCCTGCCTGTCCCACCCCCGGGGCGCCTGTCCGCACCAGCTGCGACCCGGGCGGGACCCTGGAGGAGGGGCCGGAGGAGGCTGGGCCCGGCTCCCCCGGGGTCAGCGTCCTCGGTAGTGCAAACACAGCACAAGTGAGGGGGTCGCTGGGGACGGACACACGGGCCTGCAGACGCCCAGCGTCACCCCCTCCGGCCGGCTGGGTCTGGGTCACGGTGCCTCCGTTCCTCTTCCTCCGTCTTCCGTTCCTGCGACGTCGCGTCCCACCGGGCGGCTCCCGGCTCGCTGCCACAAGGACACCCAACCTCACGTCTGCCACCGCCAGGGGTGACACCCGCGCAGTGCTGGGACCTGTCCAGAGTGTCCCCTGGACCTCGGGGGTGCCGAGCTCAGACACGCGGCTAAGTGTCTGGGCCACACCTGCCCTGCTGGCTCAGGTCAGCGGGACCCACGGCGGCTTCGCTCGGGGACGGGCTGTGGCGTACGTCCCCAGCACCCGTGTGCGTCCCTGTCATGTACTGAGGCGGGAACACGGTGGCCTCGAGGAGCCCTGCCCGCTGCCGACGGTGTCACGGCCTCGAACGAGACGCTGTGTTTGGCGTGCGTTTGGGCCCTGCTGCAGACAGAAGTCACAACTCAGCCGGCCTGCGTCACGGGTCGTGGGGGCGGCCCTGGGGACCCAGGTGCCAGACGACGTGGAAAGTGACAAGGCCATGCACACCGTGGCTTTATATTAACGGGGGGGTGGGGGAGTGGTGAGAGGATGCTGCGGAGAGCCGGGTGCCTCTGGGCCTGGGGAGCCGGCCGCAGGGTGACACGGCCAGCGAGTTTCCACCGGAAGCAGGAGGGTCCCTCCGTGTCCGTCCACGTCTCTGCCGCTGCCGGCACTGGGACTCAGCTGGAAGGAGCTCAGGCCTCTGCCGGGCGGGGGAGGGGTTCCGGGAAGGAACACCGGCCTCCGAGGGGTGACCGGAGCGGCACCGGCAGGTGGCCCTTCTGCTGGGACATCGCAGGGGTCAAGCCACTTGATTTTTGGCCACAGACCCACCTCTGGACGGTTGGGCTGTTCCGGCCTCTGTAACGTCCACCCCCCAGCTGCCCTTTGCAGAGACACACAGTCAAACCAGCAGCTTCTCCCCAGGGCTGCCCTCCAGGTATTCAAGGGGAGGGAACCCTCTCGTGCCCTGAAGTCTAGCGTTCGCCAAGAGGAGCCCCCGGCGTGAGGCCGCACCCATCACAGGCCGGGGCTCCTCCCGCCTCCGGGCCAGGGTCACTGCGCTGCTGCTTCCCGGGACCTGGCACTCGGAGTGGCTCCCAGGACGGTGGCTGCGGCCGGGACGGGCCGCCCCCTCGCCCCCGCAGAGCCCCAGCTGGGAGGGCGGGGAGGTCAGGCTGTGCTTCAGGCTCCCGGCGTCGGCGGCCTCGGCGGCCTCGGTGAAGCAGGGGATCCCGCCCTGTTGTCCCTGCTCACGGCTGCCGGAGCATCACGGCCACCGCTGGACGCGGTGGCTCTGAACTCGCCTATTATGTAAGCGGCGATCCCCGCGGGGCTCTGGGAACCCCACACATCTGTCCCTGAGAGCTGATCGCGACCTGCGGGAGTCAGTGGGGACGGCTCAGCCTCACCCCAGGGCGTCCTGCGTGCGCAGGGAACCATCTACTCCTCCAGCGCTGCCTCGGCGGGTCCACACTCCTGCCTCCTACAGGGGAGGGTGTCTGGGCTCCTCCATCCCCCTCCCCATCCCGCTGTGGCTCCTGGATTTCAACTCAGGAAGTGGCGCTGGAGCCCACCCCCCACGCGCACAAACCTCTCGCCCCCACGCTCTCCCCGAGCCCGCGGGGCCCTGACCCCTCTGGGTGACCCTCTTGCCAAGTGTCAGAGCCACGGGGTAAGATTTACCTTCATTTTGCTTTATGAATGTTAACGGTTTCTTTATCATCCCAAACCTGTGCAGGGTTCACCCCAAACCAGGAAGCGTGAATTCTGTTCCTGACACCGTGGCTGTGAACTCTTGGCATTTTTGTCTTTTGTTCTCTTTTCTTCTGTCACTTACCAAGGACTCCAGCTTCTGTCTCTTGAACTTGAGCTTGAGTCTGTGCAGAGGCTCCGCGAGCCTCCCGCGAGCCCTGTGCACAGTCCCCGGAGGACATGCTGTGCACTTTCTCGGGAGCGGGCGGGCCCTGATCTCTCCCAACCCTGATCTCTCCCAACCCCCACCCCCAATCCGTAGTCACGACCCTTTGCTCAAACCAATTTAGTTTCCCGCTTCCTGTCCTCACGTCTCATAATCCCCTTTGTGATTCTGGGCTCTCCATCCTCCAATCCAGGCTCAAGTCGCCCCCCTCTGCTCAAGGATGACGTGTCCATTTGGACCCCTCGGGGGCGCCCCGTGGCTGCCTGATGAATGTCAGCCCCACCAGTGTGGCCGGCGCCCTCTGGGATGGGGGTCCGGGATGCCCGCCCTCTGTGCTGTGCGCCGCACCCCTGCTCCCGCTCGCCCACCCGCCCGCGGGCTCCATGCCTCCCACACTTGGACTTGGTGGGAGCCGTTCCCCCGCACAGGCTGCCCTCCTCTCTCCACCCCCGCAGCTCTGCCCCAGCATCTCCACCTCACCCTCCTCCGACACTCAGCTAAGGACAGTCCCTCCCGTCTGCCTCCGCCAGGCGGCCTGAGCTCAGAGCCGTGGGGGGTCCGAGCGCCGGCTCCCGCTCACCCCCGCAGCACCATCCTCGGCCGCTTCTGTGTGTGCAGCCCGGCCGTCCCCCCGGCTCTGCGGGCCAGGGGTCCTTGACCCCGACCCCCTTCCTCCGCATCGGCCTCGGCCAGGCCTTCTTGGCTCCGACACCAGAGATAGAAGCAAGGAAAGCAAACACAGACAGACAGACGCACGTGGGACGCGAAAGCGTCTGCACAGCTGAGGGAACCATCGAGAAAATGAGGAGCGCGGCCCCGAAGGGGAGGAAGTGTCTGCAGCTCGTGTATCTGATAAGGAGCTAATATCCTCAATATATAAAAGATCATACGAGTCAATAGCAATAAAACAGCAACACGATTCAAACATGGGCAGGTTCTAAATAGACATTTCCCCCCAAATCTACAGACGCCGCAGGAACACGCAAAGATGCTCCGCGTGGCTCGTCATCAGGAAATGCAAACCACAACCGTGAGACACCACCTCACACCTGTCAGGACGGCCAAAATCAGCAACCCGGGCAACAACGGATGCTGGCGAGGATGCGGAGAGAGGGGAGCCTCCTGCTGCGCTGGTGGGCGGCGGGCGGTGCAGCGCTCTGGAAGCAGCCTGGCGGGTCCTCCCACAGGTGACGGAGGAGCTACCCTGCGCCCCGCGAGTCGCACTTCCGGGAACCGACAGGAAGAAAACAGCACAAATCCAAGAAGCCCTCCGTGCCCCCCGCCCCCATGCTCACTGCAGCACCGTCCACAGTGGCCACGGTGTGGAAGCGGCCCAGGTGTCCACGGGTGGATGAGCGGATGACGGGAGGTGGTGTGCGTGTGCGACAAGGTATTACTCAGCCATAAAAAGGAACGAACCCTGTCGTCTGCAGTAGCGTGGACGGACCCCGAGGGCGCCGTGCTAAGTGGAATACGTCAGGCAGAGAAAGACACATACCAGATGATCTCTCCTGTTCGCGCATCTTCAAACATTCGGCTCGTGGATGCAGAGAACAGATGCTTGGTGGCCAGAGGCAAGGGACGGGGAGGGGCGGTGCAAGAAGCCGGTGAACTATTTTTCTTTTTAATTGTTTGTTTCGATAAATTGAGTTTTTAAAAACGAAGGGCGACCCAGCCGCCTGCAAGTAGAGCCTGTCATCCTCGCTGACCTTCCCGGGACGGGTCTGGGGGACGCCTTCGGCCGCGTCTCCACTGAGACCCGTCAGGCAGCTGCGGAGGGGCCGCCGTCGGGGGAGCGCCGGGAGCATGTGCACCCGAAACCGCTGGGGTTTCCAAAGCCCCAGACGTACCACACACTTGGGCCCCCGCGTGAGCCCCGCAGGGTCCATCCTGGTCTCCTGAGCAGAAGGTGTTTTGTGGGGACCTCGGGCTTGTTTGCACCCCGAGTCCTCATGCCAACCCAGCAAGGGGACATCTTTCTCCCCATTTGACAGAGGCGGAAGCTGAGGCTTGGAGAGAGGACGTGGCACACCACGGCCACAGTGAGCAAGTGGCAGGGCTGGGCTGCAGATCCTGATTTGACCTGAACTCTGGGAAGCGGGGGAAGACGCCCAGGAAATCTGCTGTTCTTCCCGGCAGAGTGGGCGCCAGGGCGAGCGGCCTGCGCCGGGTGGGGCGGGTAGAGGTGAGCCCCAGGGAGGGGATCCATCGCTCCCGTTATTACCCTCTTCTCAGGAAGCCTCTCCACCCCGGTTGCCTGTGGCCCATCCACGTGGAGCGGAGTGCCCTATTTGTCTTTCTGTAGAGAGGGAAAAATCCAGAAGGCAGCTTTGAAAAAAAAAGAAACGCTTCTGAAGCCGCCATCAGTCCTGTGAGTGGGTGCTGACTCGGAGCCGCATTAATCCTTCCCCTAACTGCTTCTCCCGGACGGGGCTGTGCGGCGGCCTGGCCCCGCTGCGCCTTGCAATTAACGTTCTGTTTTCTGACACTCGGCCAAGTGCCAGGCTCTGGGAAGGCCCGATGCCAGAGCTCTCAGAGGCAAACCCCGGAGGCCGCTGGCCCTGGTTTTGGAGGCTTTGGGCTCTGGGTCAGCGTGACCAGGGCCAGGGGCCCAGTCCACGGAGGGATGGTCATCAACCCCGCCTTTCCCGAGCTGCTGGGGATCCCTCACACGGAAGTAATGGCTGTGTGCTGCCTGGAGGAGGCGGCAGGCGGTCAGGGCCTGGGGTCAGCGGCTCTTCTGATGCCCTAGGGCGACTTCCGGGGCTGCGTGGATGCCGATCCTTCAAGGGAATCTCAGATCCCCAGCATTGCCAGTGTCTGCCGTCCTGGGCCCACGTGTCTGTCCTGGGATCCCCTGGCAGCTCCAGGCCTGGATCTGGGGAAACTGAGGCTCTGAAGGTTCATCTGGAGTCACAGGGCTCACAGGGGCAGCAGGGCCCTGCTTCACAGACCCAGCCTCCTAAGCCTCCCAGAGCTGCCACCCAGGGGTGCTGGGTCCGCTGTGCCGAGGGGTAAACTGAGGCACAGAGGGCTTGCTTGAAATTCCACCTGGGAAAGGCGAGGGAGATGCTCTGTCCGGCTTCCGCGGTGCTGGGCTCCGGGGACCCAGGGCCGAGGGCGCCCCTCCCACAGCCCCAGGAAACAGGTCCGCCTGCATGTGGCATCACGGGCACAGCAGGGACCCCACTGTGCCTCCTCAGAGCCCCGCCTCCACCCCCGCCACGCGGTCCTTGGCGTCCCGACCCCCGTGCATGTCCGTGCACCTCAGGATGGAGCGAGGCCCCTCCCTGCAGCACCCACTGTGTGGTCTGGTGGCTCCTCCATGGAGAGGGACAGAGTATGAGGGTGGCTCAGAGGCTCACAGGGACGGGAGATGAAGCCCCACCACGGCTCGGCGTGGAAGCCCCCTCCTAACCACGTCCCCAGCTCTGTCCACTATTCCCAGTTTCTTCCTTGTTGGAAAATGAAGCATTTCCTGCCCGTTATGCTCTGAAATCCAGCACGTTCGGGGCAGAGGGCCTGGAGGATGGACACAGCCTCAGCAGGTGCACGGCGCCCACTCGCACCGCCGCCCGCGGAGCCAGCATCCCGGTGTCCGTGAGGGTGGGGCTACGGAGCCCTTCTTCCTGGACGTGCCTGCCCGTCGTCCGCCCTGCACACGGGGCCTCCCGTGTCCGGCTCCCGGCCCCCGGCTCCCGGCCCGGGACAGCAGGAGACCCAAGCCCCGACGTTGGCCGCTGGCCCCGGATACGCTGGTCACTTCTAAATCTCAGCGACTCAGAATCTCACATAGATGATGCCCGTTTTGTAGAAGAAGAGCCAAGCCTGGGGCGACTGGGGTGGTCGGGTGGGTGCGGTGGGCACAAGATGGCCAGACTCCGATCCCTGCCGCGACCCGCCTCCCCCTAGAGCACAGGTGTTCCTCCGACCTGCTGTGAGCAGCCTCCAGGGACCCTGAACAACATCAGGCTCTTTGCACAGCAACGTGACCTCCCTAACCTGGCGGGATGCCCAGGGTCTTAGGCCAGGAAAGGGGAACCACATGTGGACAAGGCCACGACGTGGCTTGTGGACTCGGGGTCTCAGCCCGGTGGGAGTGGGGCTCGAGGACGCAGCCGGCAGAACACCGGCCTGCACGTGGTTCCAGACTTCATGCTGTGGCCTCGCATCCCACTGTGGCCACGGAGGGTCCACCAACCCGACAGAGCCCCCGAGGCCCCGAGCCGTCTTGGAAGAAGATCCTGTTCCGATGTGGTTGTTGGGCTGGCACTAAGCCAGTGTGGAGGGCGTTCTTCTAGAAAGGGGGAGATGCCTCGCAGAGACAGACACACTCAGGGAAGGCAGTGTGGATGCAGGGCGCCCCCGGGTCTCTGACTTGCAGCCTCCAGACCCTGAGGGCACATGTGTCCACCATCCAGGCCACGCGGCTGGTGGTGCTTCGTTCCAACAGCCCAGCTGGCGAAGGCAGATGCACTGGGGAGGCCACCGGCCGTGGCCTCTGCCGTCTTCACTGTGTGTGTCTCTTGCTTGCTCCCCGAGGTTTGCACGGTCTATTGCCGAGGGGCTGCCCATTTCCCCTTGAATTTGTTCCCAGTGAGGCTATGGGGATTTTTAAATGTTTATATATTTTTGAGAGAAAGAGAGACAGAGCACAAGCCAGGGAGGGGCGGAGAGAGAGGGAGACACAGAATCCAAGCAGCTCCAGGGTCTAAGCTGTCAGCACAGAGCCTGACGTGGGGCTCAAACCCATGAACTGTGAGATCATGACCTGAGCTGAAGTCGGATGCTTAACCAACTGAGCCACCTGGGTATCCCGAGGCTATGTTTTTATTGACATTTTCAATAGAAATGGCACTTTTAAGGATGTTCCAGCACACATTCATCAGGGATGCGCATCTCTGTCTCTGTGTCCCTGTGGCGCCTGCTGTCTTTTCTGTGTCCATGAAGTCGGTGTCTTCTCTTCCTTCAATGTGTGGTAGAATTTCCTCCTAAACCATGAGCTTCTGGAAACTATTTTTGGTGGAAGTTTTCTTCCTTCCTTTTTTCAGATTTTTCATTTCTTCTTTTGTTAGTTTTGTCAAGTCGTGCTTGGCGTGTGTTTCTTCCCACTTTAGATAAGTTGTATAATTTATTGGCCAAAGTCGTTCATGATGTTTCTTTCTTGTGCTTTCAGTGTGTGGATAACCCCTTCCAGTCTTTATTTTTTTAATCATTCTTAACATTTTTGTTGTAAAAACCATCAGACTTCCTTGTGAATTTAAAAACCTTTTCAGAGGCTCCTGGCTGGCTTAGTCGGTTAAGAGCCCGGCTTTGGCTCAGGTCATGATCTCAAGGTTTGTGGGTTCGAGCCCCGCGTCGGGCTCTGTGCTGACAGCTCGGAGCCTGGAGCTGCTTCGTATTCTGGGTTTCCCTCCCTTTTTCTTGCTCATTCCTCTGTCTCTCAAAAATAAATAAATGGTAAAAATAAAATAAAATATAAACCTTTTCAATATTGTATATGAAAAAGTCTCATATTGTCACGTACAAAAAGTACATATTGTCACATCCTGTAAATCTCATTATGATATCATAAATATCAACATTTATGACAGGTGATTTTGTTATGCCCAGATCTCAAGACCCCCAAAGATCACCGAGGAGCTGATTCCAATGCAAACAGACGAGGGTCTTTATTCAAGCTTCAGCAGGGACCCCAACACACCCCGACGCGGCGGTGATGGTGTGGAGTCCCGAACTCAGGGTCGCAGGGCTTTTTGTTGCGGTTACAGTGGGATTCGGGGGCCGTCCAGCTTGGCAGCCTCCTGATAGGTTGACTTTTAGCACAGGCTGTCTTGTCAGCACCTGACTGGCTCGGCCCATCTGGCCTGACCGCAAACTGCCAACAGGAACGTCTAGGGACATAGGCGCCTCTTTTACACTGATTGGCTGTTGCTGTTGCTAGGGAAGGAACGAAGGGCAGGCTGCCTAAGTGCTTCCTGCGGGTTTTGCTGGAACTCGGTTCGGGCCTAGTTCACCCTCAAGATGGAGGCTTTTTCTAAAATGGAGTCAGTTAGGTTTAGGTCTTACACTTTTTGCTCTTATTTCATTTGCCCATCAGGCTGTGAACTCACCAATTATCCTATTTTGCAAATACCCACCTTCTGAGTTGTTCATTTTCTCTCTTGCCTGTTTTCTTTTTTTTTTAATAGTTTATTGTCGGGGCGCCCGGGTGGCTTAGTCGGTTGAGCGTCCGACTTTCGCTCAGGTCATGATCTCGCAGTTCGTGGGTTCGAGCCCCGCGTCGGGCTCTGTGCTGACTGCCAGCTCAGAGCCTGGAGCCTGTTTCAGTCTGTGACTCCCTCTCTCTCTGACCCTCCCCTGCTCACGCTGTCTCTCTCTCCTATAAATAAATAAAAACATTAAAAAAAATTTTTTTAAATAAAAAAAATAGTTTATTGTCAAGTTGGTTTCCATACAACACGCAGTGTTCACCCCCACAAGTGCCTCCCCCGTGCCCATCACCCCGTTCCCCTCCCCCCCACCCCCATCAGTCCTCAGTTTGTTCTCAGCATTCAAGAGTCTCTCATGGTTTGCCTCTCTCCCTCTCCCCCACAATTTCTCCCCTTCTTCTCCCCCACGGTCCTCCGTTAAGTTCCTCCTAATCCTCCTATACGTGCAAACATATGATATCTGTCCTTCTCTGCCTGACTTATTTCACTCAACATAACACCCCCAAGGTCCATCCATGTTGCTACACAGGCCAGATGTCATTCTTTCTCATTGCCATGTAGTATTCCATGGGCAGAAGATATGAACAGACATCTCTTGTCTGTTTTCAATTCCATAAATTTCTCCTTCTAATTGCTTGGGTTTGATTTGCTTCACCCTTTAATTCCTCAAGATAGAGTGATATACAATTGAATTCATACATTTCTCTCTTTTACCTCAAAAGGTTAAGTCTGCCGGTTTTCCGTAAGCACTGATATAGCTATATCCCAACATTTTATATGTTTTATCTTCAACCTCCTTCAGGTTAATGTTTCCTAATATTCTCTGTGAATTCCCTCTCTGACCAATGAATTGTTTAGAAGCGAGCTGTCCCGTTTTCAAATAGCTGGGTGTTTTTACGTAAATATCTTGTAATTCGGTTCTATTTTAGCTCACTTGTGGTCAGAAAATATGATTGTGTGATTTCAGTCCGTTGGCTCAGCACCGGGGAAGGACGTGGGTCCTGCTTGGTCACTGGGCTCTGGAAACAGAGCCACGTTAATGGGCCAGTGGTGAGGGTGCACCCACTGAACCCCACCGGCTTCACGACCACTGCTTCTACACACGTGATCGTTGTGTGAGTGTGAGAGACGCCCTTCCCAGACTCCCCAGGGGACGGCGAGCACTTTTCTCTGTCGATTCTGCAGACTTCCGCTTAGAGCGTTTGAAGGTCGACTTTTGGGGGCGCACACGGGAAAGACGGCTGTTTCTGCGCGAATCTGTTTTCCCTGTTTCACCTAATGGCGCCTTCTGGCTGACCCGACCGCTGGCCTCGTGTCTGCTGTCCACGCGGCCACGCTCAGCGTCACGGTTACCTCCCTGGTTCTTGGTGTTTGGTCATAAGTCCTGGAATCAGCGTCTGGTAGCCCTGCTGTTCATACCCTCAACGCCCCTGAGTTTTCACTAGAGATTTTTGTCCATTTATATGAAATGACCCCTTGATTTAAACCGATTCTCTTTCTGTCTTCAGTTTATCCCATCTCCTTTATGCTCCTCCTACGTGCCTTATTTTACATGAATTGAGCATATTTGACCATTTTTCCCTCTTCTCTTGTCTTGTTTGCTTTACCTGATGGAAGTATGTTTTATATGCAATGAGATGCATTGCAAGTGTATAATTGCATGAATTTCGTTACCACTACCGCCATCACAATCGAGACATGTAACTCTTCTAACAGCCCCCAAATCTGTGGTGCCCTGTGGAAGGGAACCCACACGTCCACGCCAGCCCCCCTCAATGCACATCTGTTATTGCCCTGGCTCTGAAGTGTCTTTTCTTTTTTTCTTTTCATGTTAATTATTGTGTTTTATTTTTATTTTTATTTATTTTAGCATCATTTTTAAATTTTTTAATTAAATTCAAGTTAGCTAACATACCGTGTGGTCTTGGTTTCTGGAGTAGAAGCCAGTGATTCATCTCTTACATATGACACCCAGGGCTCCTCCCAACTAGTGCCTTCCTCAAAGCGCATCCTCCATATTCCCCATCCCCCCCCACCTCCCCTCCAGCACCCTTCGGTTTGATCCCTCTATGCAAGAGTCTCTTATGGTTTGCCTCCCTCTCTGTTTTTATATTATTTTTCCCTGAAGTTTCTAGAAATTTGTGTAAATTGAATCATACATTATCTGTCACGTCTGGCTTCCTTCACTTAACGACTTTGAGATTCACTCAGGTCATTGTGTGGCACGGGGCAAAGTCCCTGTTTTTTTATTCTGCTTTGCTGCTGACCAGTGCTCCGTAGCACAGATGTGCCTCCAGGCACACACATGCGCACCGGGCGGTGGGCATTTGAGTTCTCAGCACTTTCTAGTTGTTACAAAGGCAGCTGAGCTGCATGAGCCTTGACCTTCAAGTCTGCACAGGCATGTTTTCACTTTGCTTAAGAAAATACCCACCTCAGATCAGAATTATGGGGTCACGGAGTAAGCGTGCATTGAATTGAGGCTTCATACAAAACCGCTGGGCAGTTTCCTGCTTTGCAGTCCCCCAGCAGCCACAAGAATGCCGCTCAGCCCACATCGTCTGCAAACTCGGTGTTTCCAGTCTTTTAATTGTTTGCCATGGCAGTGTGGGTGCGGTGGTGGGTCCCGGTTTAATCTCCGATTCTTGTAAAGGCCACGGTGGGGTTGGGCATCTGTTCACATGCACGGTAGGCACACGCTTATCTTCGTAGGTAAAGCAACTGTTCAAGCGTTTGCCCATTTCTTACACGTTTTCTTGACCCTCTTGTTATCGAGTTGCGAGGGGTCGGTGTACGTTCCAGATAGAAGTCTGGTAAATGCGTTTTACAACTTTCTTTTTTCTCCCCATCTGTGCTTTGCCTTTTCATTTTCAAGTGTGTTTGGAAAAGCAAGCCTTTCCTTTTTGATGAAGTCTCATTTACAATCTTTAAATGTTTTGTCGTGCAAGCTTTTACTATCTTTTTAAGAAATCTTTACTTAACACAAAGCCACCAATTGTTTCTACGGCATGTTTTTCCTGAAGATCCGTGGTTTTATCACCTCAGTTTAGTTACATTCCTTATTTAAGTTAATTCTTTTGCATGGAGTACAAGGTCACAGTTCGTTGCACATGGGTTTGCATTCTTAGCAAGCACTTGTTGCAATATTGTCCTTTCCTTTTTTAAAAGTTGATTTGTTTATTTTTGAGAGCGAGAGAGAGCGCGAGAGCATGAGTGAGAGAGGAGCAGAGAGAGAGGGAGACACAGAACCCAAAGCAGGCTCCAAGCTCTGGGCCACCAGCACAGAGCCCGACATGGGGCTCGAACCCACAAACCGTGAGATCATGACCTGAGCTGAAGTCGGACGCTTAACCGACTGAGCCCCCAGGCACCCCAAAAATATTGTCCTTTCCTAGTGAATTATCCTAGTACCTTTGTCCAAAACTCAATTAGCCATTTCAGTGGGTCAACTTCTGGATTTGGTTCTGTTCACCTGATACATATAATCCTTGCATCGGATTCTGTGCCTGCTGTTTCATGCTATGTCTTGAGAGCCACGTGTATGTCCTGTAGTTTTGTTCTTTCTGAAAGCCACGGCCCCTTTTCACGTCCACATACACTTGAGAATAAACGTACTCGTTTCTCCAAAAAAAACAAAAAAATCGGGATGTTGGTGGAGATTGCATTAATGAGCTTACTGAGAACTCATCTTTTGACAGTCATTTTTTTTTAAATGTTTTTTTTTTATTATTTATTTCTAGGAGAGAGAGAGACAGTGTAAGCAGGGGAGGGTCAGAGAGAGAGGGAGTCACAGACTGAAACAGGCTCCAGGCTCTGAGCTGGCAGTCAGCACAGAGCCCGACGCGGGGCTCCAACCCACAAACCGCGAGATCATGACCCGAGCGAAAGTCGGACGCTTAACCGACTAAGCCACCCAGGCGCCCCATTGACAGTCATTTTTAATCCAGCTCATGGGTGGGGTTTAGCCCTCCATTTGCCGAGGTACTTGTGGGAGGCAGAGTAGCTCCCCCGCCTGCATACCCGAGCCCCAGTCCCTGGAAACCGCGACCTCGCTAGCCAGGCGTGATTAACATGGGGCCCCGGAGAAGTGGCATTAGCCTGGATGACCCAGGAGGGTTTTACATTCAGAGTCTTTCCCCGCTGCAGTCAGAGGGAGGCAACTGCGGAGGAAGAGGAAGAGAGAAGCGGTTTTCCGGCTGCAGATGGAGGGGGGCCAGGGCCAAGGAGAGCAGGCGGCCTCCAGGAGCGGAAGAGAAGGGACAGGTGCTCCCCTGGTGTCTCCCGAAAGGAACACAGCCCTTCTGACACCTGGGTTGTTTTTTTTTTAATGTTTTATTTATTTCTGAGAGAGAGAGAGACAGCTTGAGCAGGGGAGGGTCAGAGAGAGGGAGACACAGAATCTGAAGCAGCTCCAGGCTCCAAGCTGTCAGCACAGAGCCCGACGCGGGGCTTGAACCCACAAACCGTGAGATCATGACCTGAGCCGAAGTTGGACGCTTAACCGACTGAGCCACTGAGGCGCCCCTGGGTTTTAAATAACATAAAACATCTTTCGGATACGGTAAATAGCTATCGTAAACAGATTTTTAAAAACCACTTCAGTGCTCAGTTGTTTGTTGCTAACATTTAGCAATACGCTGGTTATGGTGAACTGGCCTGAAATCCGGTAACCTCACTTCACTCACTTATTAGTTAGAAAAGCCGCTTTGGTAGATCCCTTGGAAGTTTCTGCATAGATGATCGCGTCCCCTGCTCACAAGGAATGCTTTACTTCTTTTTCTCTGACTTTTATGGCTTCTCGCCCATCGAATGGGCCAGGGCTTCGGTGAGATGCCAAGAACAGGCGTTCCTGCTCAGTCCAGCCTCGGGGGGACATTGTGCGCCTGCTGCGCTGTCTGCCGGAGGGTCTTCTGTCCTTTATCGGCCCCCCCACACCCCCACCTCCAACTAGCTGCCGCTTGCTGAGCTCATGTTTATTTGCATTATGCCTGCACATTAAACAGGTGAGTGTGTTTTCTGTATTCCATTTGTTTGTTTGTTCTCTGTTGATACAGTTAATTACATGAACTGGGTTTTAATATTAAACCAATCTTCCATTCCAGGGATTACTCCCATAGGTAATGATCTATCATCCTTTTAATACATTGAGGGAGTTGCTTTGCTAAATATTTTAAAAGATTTCAACATCTATATAGTGGATGTTGGTCTGTGGGGGTTTTCTCTTTCAATGCCTTTGTCTGGTCTGATATCTGGGTGATGTGTTTTAATGCACTTTTCGTCATATTTCTCAGACTGAGGTTTGCTGGACTTTTGAGCCTTATGAGTTTATAGTATTCACGAACTGGGAACGTTTCCGAGCATAATTACTTCAAATATATGTTTTGCCTCCTGTCCCCCACCCCAGACTCCAATTACACGCATACTAGGCTCCTCGGGATTGTTCTGGAAGTTACTGCTTAGTCTTTCTTTCCCTTTGTGCTTCATTTTGGACAGTTTTTAGTGGGTCACAAATAAATACTGTCTTTGTATACAGTCGAATCTGCTCTTTTTTTTTTAATATTTAAAAAAATTTTTTTTTATTTCTAGGAGAGAGAGAGAGAGAGAGAGAGAGAGAGACAGCGTGAGCAGGGGAAGGTCAGAGAGAGAGAGATACAGACTCTGAAACAGGCTCCAGGCTCTGAGCTGGCAGTCAGCACAGAGCCCGACACGGGGCTCGAACCCACGAACCGTGAGATGGTGACCTAAGCGAAAGTCGGACGCTTAACCAACTAAGCCACCCAGTTGCCCCAAGTCGAATCTGCTCTTAATCTCGTTTAGTGAATTTTTCTTTTGAGGCTTGTTTTTCATCTGCAGAAATTTTATTAGTAATGTATACATGTAATGTAATGAATGTAATATTGCGTAATATAGCATATTATAGCATTATAATATAATATAATAAATATAATATAATATAATACAAACCTTCCGTTTCATTCCTAACATGTTTCCCCCATCTGCTCCAATGTATGGAGTATATTCATAATAGCTGTTACTTCTATTATTTGAATTATTTCTGTGCCTATAGATACTGTTCAACATTTGAAAAAAATACAAGCCATGCAAAGAAGCGGAAAATGTGTTAAATGACGGGCTTTCTGAATTTTGTTTTTTGCTATTTTTCACGGCACTTCGTTGCATTTCTTCGTCTTTGCTGGAACGGATCCTGAGAGGCTGTGAACCCACTGGTTCGTTGCACCTTTTCTGGACTTGCTTTTCACTGTTGTAGACGTGCGTCCGGAGCAGCCCACTGTCGGGATGGCTTGGCCGCACACGGAGGCTGCTGCTCAGGGCGCGGAGCGGGGGCACTGGGCGTGCCTCTGTGTGGTGAGGTCGCCTTTCCCACCACTGGGAGTGCAAACCCTGCCCGGCCTCGGGGAGTCCTGGGGGCTGCCTGCCCTTCCTGTGTTGCTGTTCCTCGTGCTCATAAGCAGGTCAGCGTTCCGCCAGAGGCTCGAGGGGACCCTTCTGTAGACCCTCAAATCCTTCCTGTACCTGCCTCCTTCTCTGGTTTTTGACCCCAAATGCCACACTGTGTCCCAAGTGGAGCCCAGCAGCCTCTACTTAGAAGCCCCTCCAGGCAGTAGGTGAGTGGGGCTGTCAAGGGGCCGTCGCGGGGCTCACTTCTCTCTCCAGAATCGCTGTTGGGAGTGGCCACCGTCCAGTGTCTGAAAAATCAGTGTGTGCTTTTGTGGTTGTTTAAGATGGGAGGTGACATCATGGCGGGAAGGGTGATGCCCTTCTTACTTTCTTTTAAAGTAACACATGCTCTGGGGACTCCATCGTGAATTTAGTGTTCTTTTTCTGGAATGTTCCTGAAGCCCTTCTCGTCCACGCCAGCCTCTCCCAGGAGCATGTTTCCACGTGTGCCTCAGGTGCCACGAATTTTCGTGACATTGGCTTTAGCGGAAGGAAGGTGGCCTTTGGTGTCTGCCCAGGTTCCCTCCTGCTCCCTTCGCTCCTGCAGACGGGATTTCCGCCGCAAAGTCTCTGCACCACGGATCTCCGGAAACAAACGCACCTCGTGTTTACCCGAAAACGCCCTGACTCCACCTCTGCTCTGAAGGACATTTCCCTGGATGGAGGTGTCTAGGTTGGCATATATTTTTTGCTCACCTTCAATCGGTCATTCCTTCTTGTTCTCTGATTGACACTGTTTTTGATGATACTTCAGCATCGAGTGTGTGTGCCTTGTGTCTCTGTTATCTCTGTGTCTTTTCTTTTTTTTTTTGCTTTTGGTTTTTGACAATTTCTCTCTGATTTGCTCAAGTGTCATTTTCTTTGTATTAATTCTTCTTCCAGTCCTTTGAGCTTTTGAACTACGGGCAGATATTTTTTAAAAATATTGGAGATTTTGGGCATCATTTCCTCAACAACCCTGTGCCTCTTTGAGGGTCCACACACGCGGCTCCACCGACACCTGCCGCAGATCACGGCCGACTGTTTTCAGTCTCTGCAGTTTGAGTCATTTCTGTTAATCCTCCAATTCTTCCTTTTCTTTTGCAGTAAGAATAGCGGTTCAGATACTACATGTCACAGCTACACAATTCACATTTCTTTCCTTTTAGTTCCTATGACCTTCCTGCCGCTCCCCCTTCTTTTACCTGTTACAATGTTACAACCTGCATGTGCTCCACACTCTAGAACATTCTGTGACATTTTGTGACAGTTTTTACATTTTGTAACATTTCTTGTATTTCTGCTAACTTCAATAACTTCGTAATCTTTCAGTTTGCTTCTCAGATCTGTTTCTCTTTATTAGGGACAGTATGTTCAGGCTTCGATTTCTTGTTCTTTACTGTATTATGGTTATTTTGTATAAAAGAACCATGGAAAGATGGAAAAAACATATTTTTTGTTGTTACTGTTGCTGTGTCTTCTGGAGAATGCAAATGCACCCGGCCCGTGTTTTTTCAGGCAGTTGAGCAAGGTTCCCATGTTAGCAGTTTCCTGGTTCTACCAAAACAGCATCGCGAACTTAGAGGCTTCATACAGCACAGGCTCACTTTCCCATTGCTCTGGAACTCAGAAACCTCCAGTGGACCTCGTGAAACTATCTGGAGGCTTACAGGTCTGCCTCCAGCCCTTCCTGCATCTGGAGGCTCCTGGCCCCTTCCTCACCCTCCAGCCTGAAGCCGCTGGTCAAGTGGATCTCACGATGCAGCCACCTGGCCGGGCCGCTCTGCCCCTCCTCCTCTGATCGGAACGAGCTCACCGGCTAATCCAGGCCGTCTCCCCGAGGCGAGGTCCTCACATCCACATCCGTAGGCCCCCTTGCCACTTAAGGAAATGCTTTCATGGGATGTGCAATTAGGGCGCATTCGGCACTACTTTCCTGCCTCCCTCGCTGATAACACGGGCCTGGGTCCGGGGGCTGGTGCTGAGTCTTCAGCCAGACGAGCGCAGCTCTGCCTTCGCCCCACGTGACAGGCCCGTGTGACTCTGTGGGTTCCGGGCTGCAGCCAGGCTTTCTTACGTCACCTGTGGGTTCAGTGCAAGCAGGTGCCAACATTCAGCCCCCGAGGGGACCAGCTTCCCCCCGGCTCCCCCGTGGACTCGGGAGTGGCGAGGGGAGCGACTCTAGGTCAGAACACTTGCCGTGGACGTTGTTTCCAGATCCGATCGCTTCCCCTCTCCTGGCAGAGTCTCGGTCCACACAGCACGCTCTGTGGGCACAAACCCAGACCAGGCGCCTCCTACAGGGTGGGAAGGACTCATTTTCCTCCGGAATTTGATTTTCAGCTCCCGCGGCCACTCCTTCCTGTAACCGCCAGGTTGCTGTTCTCATGGCGTCCCCTTCCCGGTCCTGTCCCTGTGCGTGTGGAGGCGGGACCAGGAGACGGATCGGGTCCAGCCGGAGCCCAGCCACCGTAGGCAGTGTTCCCGGGGACCCCGGTGCCCCCGGCACCCCACAGCCCACAGCTGCGCACACTTCCTCACTTTCCCCTCCCCCCTGGGGGACCAGGGCCGACTCATCCCTGAGCTCCTGCTGCAAAGTGCACACAGGTCAGCCCAGTTCCAGGAGCGCGGGAGCTGCAGGGGCTCCGGCGGCGTCACCTCATCTTGCTTCTCAGGGTGCAGGCCACAAGGTGCTGAGGGCCCCACGGCATGTGGGACAAAGGTGACGCGGGGCCTCCTCTCTGGAGGAGCTAGTGCACACAGTAGGCGCATAATTAGGCCACCCTGAATCCAGGTGACATAACAGACATGAGTCCGTTCTCACCGGCAGACAGGTGTGCGGGCTCCCCTTCCATCCGCCCCTGGGCTGTGGAGGGCACCGCGATGCCAATTCCGCCCGCGTCCCAAGTGGGGGCACAAGACGGACAGCTTTTTAAAACATCGGGGTTTTCCTGTGCGTTTTGTCTATGATTATCTTCTCTGATGTGCTTGCTTTATTTATTTATGTTTTTAAAATTCATTTATTGGAGAAAGACAGAGAGTGGGGGAGGGGCAGAGAGAGGGAGAGAGAGAGAATCCCACGCAGGCTCCACACCAGCAGCACTGAGCTCGACTGGGGGCTCAAACGCACGAAGTCACGAGATGATGACCTGAGCCGAAACCAAGAGCCAGACACTCAACTGACTGAGCCCCCCAGGCGCCCCGATGAGCTTATTTTAAACAAATTACTGCAATAAGGTCACACAGTCTCAGTTAACTTGGAAAATGATCATCTGCTCACGTGGGTGGGTGTTGTGCAGCACCTGACTTTGGTGTGCGACATCTGTGTCCACAGAAGGGGGTGCCGGCCTCGTCTTGGGGGTAAGGGCTGCGGCCCTGCGGGCTGGCCTGCAGCGCGTCCCAAGGCACACGCCCTGAGCCGCGTCCACCCGGCCCCTTGATGTTGGACCTGGGGCAGACGGTTACCTCTCCTGCCATGTTTCCCTCCTTCCTGAGATGTGGTGACGGTGGTACATCTGGGGCACAGCCAGAGGCGAAGCGAGAGGGTGCATGTGTCGTTTACACAGAACAAATCCACAGCAGCTCACTGGCCCCCGTGGGTGTGCCGGGGGCACCCGAGGGCGCGGAGCAGGACCACACTGCCAGTCATGTGGCGCTTTCCTCCCGGTAGGGAAGTCCACGAACAGGCAACGCCTTTCACCTTGCTGCGAAGTGACGTCAAGAACAGAAACCCTCAGATCTGGGAAGTTTTGCGTTTTTCCCAGGTGCATATAAGTCAGTAACTGCATCGCGGAATCGGGGGCGCGTGGGGAACACTGAGGGAGGTGCTTCTGGCGGGGTGACCGTGGCGCTCGAGGGCGGCTCTGGAATACTTGAGACCCTCCTCGCTCGCAGGGTTGAGGGCACACAGGCTCCTGACGGCCCGAGGCCACCGCGGGCTGGGGATGGTGGGGTCTGCACCCTGACATGGACGAGAGCCACCGTCCCTCGATGCCCCACACACGTGGTTGCACCCGTCAGACAGTGGGATGAAAAGAACACTCAGTGGACCCTGAGTAGATGACAGACGAAAATTAAGTAAATTGGGTGAGGGAGTCAGTGCCGACCGCGAGAGTGGGGCCTGGCGCACAGCCCCGCGTGGGAAGAGGCCTGACCTCGTGACCCGTGTCCAGCTCATAAAGGAGAATGGGGTGATGGGTGTGGATTCCCCGTGAACTAGTGACCTGGGCGCCAAGCATCGGTACGTGCTAACGTCAGAGTAAGGCCAGATTTCCTGTGCTTCCTGGTGGCAGCGCCCTGTACTCATGCCCGAGGACGCCCCTGCAGCCGGGAAGCCGCCTGGCGGAGAACCGGCTACCCTCACCCCCGCTGAAGCGGCCCAGCTCCTCGCAGGCATCCCCGCCGCGCGTCCCTGTCCCGTAAGAGGGAGGACAGCCTTCCCCCACGACTCCGGGCTCGGGACGCTGACGGAAGTGGTCGCCACAGGCTGGGCCCCCGCTCACCCCGCGCGGTGTAGGAACCTGACCGCAGGGCCCGGCGCCCGGCTGCGGGCCGCGTGAACGTGGCCCAGCTCCTCCTGGATGAGGACAGAACCGTGTTACACTGAGGGAACCGGAGTCACCAGCCTCCTTTCAGCGCCGACACGGCCCTGCGGCCGCCTTCTCGCAACGGTTTGCAAAGACCCAGGAGTTGAGAAGCTTCTGTCCGGGTCTTTGAAGGCACAGCGGTTCCACGTGGCCGTGGCACCTGTGTCCTCGGTGGGCGACCGTGGGATGAAAAGTGACCGTGGACGCACAGCTGGCTGGACCTCCGAGGCCCAGTCCTGCCTCCTGAGGGAGGGGTGTCCTGCTGGCCCCGCCCCTCCAGCAAGAGGCCCGCCCCTTCCAGACAGACGCCCCGCCCCTCCAGCGAGAGCCCCTCCAGACAGACGCCCCGCCCCTCCAGCGAGAGACCCCGCCCCCTCCAGTGAGAGGCCCGCCCCTCCAGAGAGACGCCCCGCCCCCTCCAGCGAGAGGCCCCTCCCCTGCCCTGCCCCGGCTGAGGACTTCTGGAAGCCATCATGGCCACCACACCCTCACTCCCTGTCCCCCAGGGGGCAGGGACCCTCTACCTATGCGGCCGTCCTGGCAGCTTGTTGAACGGGCTGGAGCCACACGGATGTGCCAGTGGGCAGTGCCAGCACGGCAGGGCCCGAGGCACCCCAGGGCTCGGAGTTGAGAGTTCCGGGGTCCCTGGGGAGACAGAGCCAGGCCTCCGGGCATCTGGGGAAGGGGCTCCGATGCTGGGAAGTTTTCTAAGAGAATCGTGTTGTGTATTTGTGTGTGAGAGACAGAGGGAGACAGATGGAAAGACAGACGGACAGGGAGGGACAGAGACCGGGAACACAGGGAGGCAGAGACAGAGACACAGAGACTCAGAAGCAGGGTCCTTGATGGACGGCTCACCTCCAAAGGGAATAAGAAGTGCAGTGGGAGGGGGGTCAGGAGGAGACCCTGGGGGTCAGCTCTCAGGCCGTGGGCGTGGCAGGGGAGGGCTGTGGCTTGGAGGCAGGCGAGGGGCGCAGAGGGGCCAGCTCCGCTCCTACGGGTCCAGGCTGCCCCACAGCGTGAGGTTTGCATGTGTGCGACGGGTCGGCGCACAGGAGTCTGACCACCGGCCCTTCTCCCTGTCGCCGCGGACCGGCTGGGCGTATGGCCGGCTGGCCGTCGAGTGGACGTGGGTCCAGGTCCCGTCCTGAGGAGTCCTTTGCACTCAGTCTCTCCGCCCGCTGACGCCGTGGCCAGTGGGCACCGAGCACTGCCCTGTGCTCCCCAGCTTCGGGCGGGTGGACATTTCCTGCAGGAACGACCGTTCTTTCAGAGTGGGATGGAGATGACCCGGCTGGGGTCACAGTCCCCTGGAGCACAGCAGGGACGCCCCTGAGGGCCCCTCCCTGTGCGCGGGCCCTGCTTTACTTTGCAGCGAGTCTGCCATCACTGTGCTCTCCCGAGGCTCTGGGTCACACACAAGAAGAAGAAGAAGTCTGTTTCTAACAGCCCGGGACTCGGAAAACGGAACGCATTCACTGCTTCCCAGTCCTCCGTCCCTAGGTCAGGTTCCACAAAGGAGTTGTTGATGAGTTCCATGAATGGGGGGCTGCTGTGCTGGCTTCGCTCTCCATGTGATAAATATTCATGTGACGGGGACAAAGAAACTGAGGTTCAAACACAGGGCACGCTTGTAGGCAGCGCGAACACCCCGGGATGCGCCGAAGCGCCGCCGGAGGCACCAGAGCCTCCCTGACTGCTCGGGGAGCCGTGCCTGCCGAGCACCTTCTATGCACCAGCTGAGCGGGGTGTGGGTGTGAGCTTTGCCACGAGGAGTCCTTGAACTTGAGACGTTGGGGAAGAGAAAGGCTGTGGCTGATGTGTCCCATCCATGAGTCCGCTGGGCAGGGACTCGGTGCAGGAGGCAGAGTGTCGGGCGGGGATCCGACCTCTCTGTGTGACATACACAGGGGACCAGGGGGAACCGAGGCCACAGCCTCCCCCCACCCTGTGGGCCCCAAGATCAACACTGCCGTGAGAGGAGCAGATGAGACCTGCCGTTTACCTGCGCCCATGATCAACTCGGAAGACCTCACGCCCGACCTCACAGAGCAAGGAGGCTGCACAAACTGGAATTCAGTGACGGCTCTTGGACCTCCTGGGACTGAGGTGGCAAGTGAACCACCCCCTGAAACTGGGAGACAAAAGTGAGTCCAAACTCACAGGTAAGATCTGCTCTGCTCGCCTGTTCAGCAGGTACTGGGCCGGGCCCGTTGGGAACACCTACGCAGCCTGAGTCGTCCCCGCCAAAGGGAAGCAGCCGTCTACGCAGCCTGAGTCGTCCCCGCCAAAGGTGGGCAGCCAGGTAACCAAATGGAGGCTGGTCCCGCAAGGAGCGTTAGTCACTGGTAACAGGGAGTGAGCTCCCACGTTGGGAGGACTCAGGGAGCCACCTCAGACGGACACCGTGCAGTGAACGAGGTCAGGCTGCCTTCCCCCCGCCCCCCTCCCCCTGATGGATCCCACTGCACAACACTTTAGGAAAGGTAAACCTATAGAGACAGTAAGAGCAGGGGTGGTTGGGGGTGAGGGGGTAGGGAAGGTGAACGGGGGGTGCAGGGCATTTGCAGGCCGTGGACGCGCCCCCCACAAGGCGGAGAGGTGGAGAGCCGCTGTTGCACGTGTGTCAAAACCCGTATGACCTGAGGACGAGAGCAGCCCCTCTCCACATAAACACGATTTCACTCAATGCCGAGTCAGTGCTGCGTCCGGCCTGAGACACACGCACCTCCCGATGACAGGGGGCTGACGTCAGGAAGGTGCTTCCCGGAGGTGGACACGGAGTGGCTGTACCAACTCTCAGCCCTGCCGGCTCAGCCGTTCTGCAAACTGCTAATGCACTAAAACTGTAAAATCTATGGAAAATAATAAATGAAGCATCACCAATAGGGTCAAAGTGTGTGTCACTGCCCTACATGCCTGCACGTGGCCCGGGGACGTTTGCCCTAAGGTGAAGCTTGTGTCTTTGTTTCTTTTTTTTTTTTTTATGTTTTTATTTATTTTTCAGAGAAAGTGAGAGAGACAGCATGAGTGGGGGAGAAACAGAGAGAGAGCGGGAGACAGAATCCGAAACAGGCTCCAGGCTCTGAGCTGTCAGCACAGAGCCTGATGCAGGGCTTGAACTCACAAACTGTGAGATCATGACCTGAGCCGAAGTCGGACGCTTAATCGACTGAGTCCCCCAGACGCCCCTCTTTCTCTGTTTCTACAGAGAAACTTTCCTATATTTTCCACCCATGTCTGTAGCCATAAACAACATAACATGCAGATGTCATGTTTTAATCTTTACAGAAAAGGTAACGTACTAGGTGGGTGTGGTTGGCCCGATTGCTGGTTTTCACCCTGCATGGGGAGCTCTCTCGGGTCAAGGCTCATATACAGGGTTCATTGACGTGAACAACTACAGCGCCCCTCACTTAGGAGCCAGCCCGGTGCATGTGGCCCTCCGCCAGCTGGCTGGCACGTCAGTGGTGTCCACGTACTTGCTGTCACCAGCCCTGCGTGTGTGTGTCCCCGCACATCTACAAAGGTGCCCTGGCGAGATCCGCCACGGAGCGTAGACATTCCAGGCGGAGCATCAGACTCAGAGGCACACAGCCGCCTCACCCCTGCCCTCACGTAGCCCCCAGGCTGCACCACCAGACCCTCCCCACACGTCTCTCCCGTTTCTGCTGTTCAGTTGTGCTACGTCTGATGTGTGTAAAGTTATCTCATGATTTTCGTATGAATGACACTCAGCGGTTCTCATGTGTTTTCCTGGCCTTTGAGTTTCCTCTTTTCGAACTTGTATATTTATATCTTTTGCACCTTTTTACTACTTTTTTTCTTTTTCTTGTTGACTTGCCGGCATTGTTTGCATACTCTTGATAAAAATCTTTGTTGATTTTATTGGATAGAAAACCTTCTCCTACTTTATTATTTATGTGGTTTTGCTGAATAAAGTTTTAAATTTTGATGCAATGAAATACATTATTTATCTCCTTTAGGTTTTGTGCCTTTGTGTCACATTTAAGAAATAGGAATATGTATAAGAATAAGAAAACACATTTTCTTCTTAGATTTTAAAGTTTTGGCTTTAACATTTAGCTCTGTATGCCATCTGGAATTCATTTTTGTGTGTGGCTTGCAGGGAGATAAAATATTATCTCCCCATATGGCGAGCCAGTTGTCCTCTGTCATTTACTGGAAAGCCACCCATCTCTTGCTGCACTGACGTCTTTGTCATAAGCCCAGCACGCACACGAGTTTGCAGATTTTCAGGGACCCCTTCTCCTATCCCACGGTCATATTTATTCACACCTTCATCCTGGGCTTTATGAAATATTTATATTGTTGAAATGGGCGTATAATCTGACCACAAGTGTCTTTGTTTTCTTTCTTTGATTTTCTCTTTCCCTTTTCTCCTTCTGTAAATGAAAGGCTTCTGTAACCCCTTAAGGCCATGTGCTCCCATATCACCTGCCGGTCTGTCCGCAAATCGCTTTCACGAATGCTCTCCCATCTGCATCCTGGGGGAGGGGGCTTTGAGGGGGGCACGTTCCGGGGGGCTGAGCCCTTGAGGTGCTGCCCTTGTGTTTTGAGAGCCCAGCAAGAGGCTCAGGACATGTGACTCATGCAGTAACTAGCCGTCGACAGCAGAGCAGAGGGACCGAGGGGCTGGCGCGTGCCCTCCCACCGCGTGCCATCGACGGTGCTGCCGTGCAGAGCCGAGAGACGGGCCCTCGCGGGGCCTCGCCTCGGGGTGCAGGGCACACACACCAATGCCAATGACAACGGTATACAACGCAGGAGCGGCCACCGCTGGAATGCGCACCTTCAGGCCTGATGTTGTCTGATCGCTCGAGCTGTGTGAGCTCATGCGACCCTGGAGGCGGGTGCTTGGGCCGTGTGAGCTCAGTCCTCACCACAACCCCCGGAGGCAGGGGCTGTGTGTCCCCTCAGTGCTGAGAGGAGGGAACGGAAGAGCCGGTAAGCGTCTCGTCAGGCGGCACCTGCCAGGGCAGGGGCTCAGCCGCTGAGCCGGCTCCCTCGTCAAAACTCTTGCGCGTGAAGGCGCATGTGCACACGTGTGTGTATACGTAAATATCTGTGAACATGAACGCGTATATTTACCTTGTGCATATGTGTTTGTACACACATATTTACTGGGAAAAGTAACACTTCAGCAGAGCTGATACATCGAATAATTCAAAAGCCTATGCAAGTGAAGCCCCCTTGCCCTTCCCAGACCTGGTACCGCTCTGGGCCGCCTGCGTCTCTGTATTTCAGTGCGTACGTTCGTGTGTACATCACCCTTTGTGAAAACACTAAGAGCCTTATATACACCCTGTTTTGCATTTTGCTTTTCTCATTTGGCCACATATTCTGGAGGTATTCTAATACATTCTTTTTTAAATAGCTCCATGGTATTCCATAAATTATTTACTCCTTCCCATAATGAGAGGTGTTCAGATCGCTCCAAGCACGTGTAATTATTAGAAACAAATGGAAATGTGATAATATGTCTTTGTTGTCGTGTGTAAGCATCTGGGCAGGGTGGTGTTTTAAATGCAGTGACAAACAGCGCATTCCCAGATCTGAGAGTCAGTCTACAGCACGCTCCCGAGAGATGAGAGACGCAGCAGTCACACGGCCGCGCCACCGGGTGGGCGTTGGGAAGGCTCCTCCTGTGCGTCCCCATCACCCGTCAGCCCTGGGCGAGTCTGAGGCTCGTACAGGACCCCCTCTCAGGGGAGCGCCCTGTCATCAGCCCAGAAGTGCGCTTTTCTGAACTTCCAGCACTGGGAGCACTTTGTCGATTGTCAATTGACTTTTGTACATCTTTCGTGCAAATGACCTTCTCATGTCTGTCACTCATTTGCAGGGAGGAGTTATTTTTAAAAATTTTTTATTTTTTATCATGTTTATTTACTTTCAGAGAGAGAGAGAGAGAGAGAGAGCAAGAGAGAGGGAGGGAGAGCACAAAGAGAAAGGGAGAGAGACTCAGGAGCAGACTCCATGCTGTCAGGGCCCGATCCCGGGCTTGAACTCAGGCATCCATGAGATCCTGACCTGAGCCTAAACCAAGAGTCAGACGCGTAACTGACTGAGCCACCAGGTGCCCCAAAAATATTTTATACAGTTTTATCTGCTAAATATTTTGAAATATTAACAATCTCTATTTTATTATTTCCAGACTTAATCTGTAACTAATTTTCAAATATTGAATTATTTCTGGTTCCTGGAAAGAATCACAGAGTATTTTTCTTTCTATGAACAGTTTGGTTGTACTTGTTAATATACAATGTAGTATTTTTGCATTTTTGCATCTTTACTCACAAACCAGATACATGTCTAGGCCTGTGGGTACGTATAATGTTTTGGTTGTACTTGGTTACAAACCTGAAAGAGAAAGGTTTCCAAAATTTTAAATAGTTTCTACAGTATTTATTCTCTGAAGTTTTGATAGAATTCAATAAAGACTTTTCATGGCAAGAGTGATTTAAAGGGAAGTGACTACCGGGCAACTTTCTCAACTTTATATACAGCAACCACTCAGTTTAGATTTGCAATCTCCTCTGAAGGTGATTTGTGACTCTCAAAAGATAGACAAGTGATTGATGGGTAGATAGATAGATAGACAGATACATAGATACATAGTAAATAGATTGATAGATGATAGGTACATAGATAAATAGACATATAGATAGTAGATAGATATAATTTGATAGATGATAGATAGGTAAGAGATAGATAGATAGTAGTAGATAATAAATTGATAGATTATAGATAATAGATGATAGACAGATACATAGATAGATAATAGATTGATAGATGATAGATAATAGATGGATAGATGGATGGATAGATGATAGATAGATAGATAGATAGATAGATAGATAGATAGATAGATAGATAGACAGATAGAACTATAGACAGATATAGATCCATAGATAGACTCTTGAGTAACCATGTAACTTTTCAAACTATTTGTATAAAGCAAAATATGGATATAATCTTCCTGCACTTTTGTTATCTCCCAATTGAGTTTCTCATTTTGCATTTTGTGTTTCCATTTTATGATTAAGTCTGATATTTTATGTTTTATAAGGCTTTGGTAAAGAAGCTTCTCTGGTAGTTATTTACTATTTGTATTTTTTCTATTTACTATTTGTATTTTTTCTCTTTAATGCATCATTATTTTCTCTGTTCCCCTTTATAAAATCCTTCTGCTTTTCATACATTTATTTTTCTATTTTTAGCTGAGTGGTTAATTTATTTAATCATTTTTTAAAATTCAGGATTGGAAATATTCACGATGGGAGACTGCGTCCTGGATGGGGCGTTACTCCTGATCATGTGGTTTGAGTTGCATAGATTTCATTTTTATTTTCCTCCAGGTTTTCTGCAGGTTCGGGGGCCTTGCTGAGAACTCCTGTGCTTTATCTCATGTCCAAGTACATGGTCATGTTTTGTAAATAACTCGCGGGATCTGGTGAGAGGCTCTGTCCTCTGTTCCCAGAGCAGAGCTGTGCACCCCTCTCGCTGCGTTGCACTCCCCGAAGTCCCACATGGGGTCCACCTGACCTCACGGGACGACAAAGATCCCCCGTGGGGCAGACGCCCTCCCCCCACGTGATCCGGAGCCCCCTGCCGCAGGGCCACGAGACCGCTGTGCCGGAATGGCAGGAAGCCACTGGGGTGCAGCCACCACACGGGGGACCACGCAGAGGCTCCCCTGTGACGCCTGCGTCCCCCCACCCCCACTTCCTGGGCTCACCTCCCAGACTCGCCTCCCTCAAAACACTGTCCTGGCCCCGCATCCAGGGACCCAGGTTAGGGCTGCAACCGGTGCACATCTGGCTGTTGATTCCTGGCGGTTTTGCGTCGTGTTGGTTACAAACACCAAAGTTCGTGGCGCACAAGCGACGGAGTGTTCCTGGGACTGAATTCCGTGCCGCGGTCACGTGGCCTTCCGTGTCCTGGCCTTCCGTGTCCTCGCCACAGCCCTGCACGCTAGCACCTCTCCTGCCCCGGCCCCCATCCTCACGTCCGTCTGTCTCGATGCACGCACCTCTGCCCGGTGAGGGTCTCCTTTTCAGAAGGGGCTTTATCTCCACTGCATTTGCGGCTGAGGCATCACGTTGGACTATCATTCTCCGCGCTGGCCACTATCTTTCTATTTTAATCACCTCCCTGGGTATAAAATACCCCCTAATTGTATTTGATTTGCATTTCCCTAACAGTGAATGACCTAGAGCGTCTTTTCACGTGCTCACTGCACATTCGTATGTGTTCCCCAGAGCAACGCATTCAGGCTCATACTTAGGCGGGTTACTGTCTTGTCACTGAGTTCCTTGTCTACTCTTGTTGAAGAATAACTTTGCCTGACATAGAACCTCCGTTAACATCTTCCCTCACCTCTTTGAATACAGCGTCTCGCTGCCTTCTGACCCCCGTGGGTTCTCATGAGAAGTCAGCTCTTTGGAGAATTTCTTACACATGATGAGTCATGTTTTCTCTTGTTGATTTCAGGATTCTCTCTTTGTCTTTCAGTAATTTGACCACTTTGTACCCCAACGTACCTCTCTTTGATTTCATCCTACGCAGAGTTCTTTGAGCTTTTGGGTGTGTCCATTACTATTTTAATTTAAATCTGAAACGCTCTTTGTCATTATTGTTGCAAACTTTCTTTCTGCCTCTTTCTTTCTCTACTTGTTTCTGGGGACCCTTAGCATGCTGTTAAGTTTGGTGTTTTCCTATAGGTCTCTGAGGTTCTGGGTGTTGTTGTTTTTTTTTGTCTCTTTTTTCCCCCTTGTTCCTTGGATTAGGTAATAAATAGTGACTGATATTTAAGTTCTGATTACCCTTCCTTCTGTGAACTGAAGCTTGCTGTTACGTCTCACTAGTACACTTTTCCTTTGAGTTATTATATTATTCAACTTACAGATCTTACTTGTTTCTTTAAAAAATAGTTTCTTTCCCTTCATAGATATTTTCTATTTGGTGAGATGTCATTCTCATACTTTCACTAATTACTTAGACATGATTTCCTTCAGTTCTTTGAAGAAGTTTGAACTATTATATTTAAAGTCTTTGTCTAGTAAGTCTGAAATCTGGGTTCCTTGGGACAGTTTCTGTTTATTAATTTTTTTTCTTCTTGTGTATGAGTCATACTTGCCTGTTTCCTTGAAAGTCTCAGTTTTTGGCTGAAAAATGACCATTTTAAGTAACAGGATTTGATAACTCTGGAAATCAGATTTCATAATTAGTTTATTGTTATCATTTGTTGTTTTCTTAGTGCTTTTTGTTTAGCAATTGCCTGGTGTAATTCTGTAAAGTGTTTGCTCCCTGTTGCATGTGGCGCCTCTGGTTGGCCAGAGCCCTGGCCAGCTGGCCTGTTCCTGATGGACAGAACTGTCCTTAAGCGCCTTCAGCTGGTAGGCCTCCCAGACGTGCTGAGGCTTCTGTCGGCTCACCTCCGATGCTCCGGCTTTGCCTTACCCTTCACTTCCCGTGTGTCAGAGCCTCGGATTCCAGAGCTGACAGGTGAGGACCTCCCCGAATTTTCCTGGACACATGTGGAAACCTGGCCATGTGCGTGTTTCAATCTGTCCACAGTAACACACCAGAGGTTTTTGAAGACCCCTATAGACACCTCTTATTCCATCTTATTTTCAAGTGTTTGGGTCATAGTCTGCCTTGCCTGAGAGCTCACTGCTACCTCAGGCTGCTGCAGCGTTGGACCATTTCCACAGATTGTGTTCAGCCGGCGCCCTGAGTCTGGTCGTACGTGAAAAGCCCTGTGAGTGGGGCTCTTCCAGGGAACTGAGAGCCAAGGCAAATCGTGACACTTGTCTGGGGCCTGGACGTTGTGGGGAAGCTCCATTATGGTCGGCCCCCTTCAGTGGGTGCTGGTGTTCGAGGCACCACAGGGCTGGGTGGGGGTGGGGGGGACAGGGCAAGCGAAAATACCAGAAATCTCCTTGTTCATGCCGGGATTCACCCTGAATGGACTCTCTGGGTGTTGCAAGCCTTTTGCTATTGTGTGTATCGACAGGACGCCTGGGTGGCTTGGTCGGTTGGGTGTCCAGCTCTTCATCTCAGCTCAGGTCAGGATCTCGCGGTCCATGGGTTCGAGCCCTGCATCATGCGCTGGGCTGACAGCCCGGAGCCTGGAGCTGCTTCAGATTCTGTGTCTCCCTGTCTCTCTGCCCGTCCTCTGTTCATGCTCCATGTCTCTGTCTCAAGAATAAACATTAACAAAATAATTAAAAAACATGTATCAACAACAAAGTTGATGTAAGTTCATTTTGACAGTGTCTCCATTGCTTTGATGATGGAGCAGACTTGGGGGGCTCACTCTGCCCTTGTGGACGCCCCTCCCCATTGAGTTTGGGGGTGACGTCTACACATCCCCCATCCCTGATCTTGATTGTGAACTGACCCCACCTCAGCCTCAGGGAGGCCCTGCTGGACCCGGCTTCTCAGCACATCAGTCCTCCTGAGAAGAGCAAGCGTGGTGCTCCCCGTCCGGTACCGGCCGTCAGCTGGCGGGTGTGAGGTGCAGCCTGGAGGTCAGCGGCGCCTTCCCGGAAGGAATCCTGGTTAGATGTGGCGGAGCCACAGCTGTGTGTCTGGCACACACCCCTCCTCAGTAGGTGCTCCACGGTGACAGAGCCCACGCGGCCTCCGGGTCCCCTCCCTGCATAGACTGCACGCCGGCCCTGTGTCAGCCCATTTTCTGTGGGGTGTGGAGCCCTGCACAGGGGCATCTTCTCAGCACACACCCTGCCCGAAGCAGCCGTCTGCTTGCTGGTTGACTCCTCTGCTGACTTTTGGGGAAACGGGTAGCTCTCCTGGGGTCTGACATTTTATAGCTGTTTCTAGCGCTCCACATTTTGCCCAGATACCGTGTGCTGGGCGCCTGCCTCCCAGTCCACGGTCTGCGGTTGATTATTTCCGGTGTTACTGAAGATAGGCTCCTTTCCGCCATGTTTCATTCCTTTCGCTGCTTCTGCTTGGCTTTCACGGAAACCAACTCCACTTATTGACAGTGTCCTCTGTATTTCTTACACTGGTTTTTCAAATTCAAGAAAGTCCAGATAAAAACAGACTTTCAGGTTTAAATGAGGAAACCAAACAGCCACTGGCAGAGGGCTCGTACGCGGGGGCACCTGGACAAAGTTACTTGTCTTCAAAAATGCAAACTAAAAGCAGTGAAGCTTGTTACAAGTCATCACCGAACGCCACACAGGCAACAGGGTGGCTAACTATGTGGCCGGGGTGCGGGGAGCCTCGGTCAGCGGCCCAAAGCTGTCCCCCGAACGGGGCGAGGGGGTGGCTGGGGTGGGGCCGGGGGTCCAGACATCAGCCCATCCCGCCCTTGGAGGGAGCGCCCCGGTGGGCGTTCTCTGGGCCCGGCCTCACCCTCGTCAGGCCCCCCACCCTGCCCTGTCCACCACCCTGTGCTCACCCGGGGGCCCGAGTGCAAGTCTGGGAAGTTTGGGGGCCCAGGCTTGTTTCACATCTGACAGTCAAGAGGCCTCTGATTGGAACCGTGTTTTCTTGGCCGTGGATGCCCCTCAGAAACCGAGGGCCCAGCGAGGTCTTCGTCAGGCCTGCTCCCCGATCACCTGCAGCCGCCCCGTGACCATGGGAACTCTTGTCCTCGGCCACCAGGAGAGAGGCCGTTCTCCCCCACCCCCACCCCTGCTGACGAGCCTGGCTTCAGTCTCTCTGCCCTGAGCCGAGAGCTCCCTCCTCAGCCGTGAGAGTCTCAGCTGTTCTAAAGCCACCAAGTCTGGGGTAGTTTGTTACAGGGCCCCCCAGACACCAGGACCCCCCATAGATGCCCTGAGCGTGGCTCTCAGAGTCCCTCCAGCCTTCACAGTTCTACCCCTCCTCCCTCCCAGCTCCCTCCTCCCTCCTCCCTCCTCCTTTCCTCCCTCCTCCTCCTTTCCCTCCCTCCCCCTCCCTCCTTTCCTCCTCCTCCCCTCCTCCTCCCTCCTCCCTCCCTCCTCCCTCCTCCCTCTTCCCTCCCTCCTCCTCCCCTCCTTCCTCTCCCTCCCTCCTTTCTCCACTGTTTTCATCCTTTCTCTTTATCTGCCACCAACCACCTCATTGGAGTCACAGTCTTTGCTCTGTTGTCGTTGATTTTCTCTGTGCACGCGGCCCGGGCGCCCGGACGCTAATCTCCAGCAGCGGCGGGACCAGCACCTTCATCAAACACCCCCGCACTTTCGGGACTCATGCAAGGAGGCCTGGCTCCTGCAGCCTCGCTGGCGCTGGTGCCGCCCACCGCCACGGTCATTCAGAGAGTCGGCACCTTCCACGCCGGGCCCACCCCCTGCAGGTCTCGGAGACGGGGCGGGGGGTGTTGGCCACGCTTGGGGGTGTCTAGGCCACAGACGGTGACACCTCTGTCCACGCTGCTCCCTGCCACGCGAACCCGCCCGGGGAGAGGAGGGGACGCTGACCGCGCACCTGGAGCGACTGCCGTGGTGTCTGGGGCCTCACGTCCACGGCCCGCCCCTCCCCCGTGACAGATATTGGCGGCTAACCCTTAGTTAGAGGCTTCATCTACAAGCTCTTACTTCAGAGTCTCTACATGGAGACAAACGATAAAAATTAAACGCTGGCAGGCAGTTTGCAGGTTAGAGCGCAGGCTTGCACGCGGGACCGCTCACGCATCCTTCCCGTGGCCTGGTCCACACCGGCCCTTGGGAGTGGGGACGGGGCCAGTCACATCACGTCTCTGAGCGGCGTTTTCTATGAACGGCCAGGATCGATGGCTGCGCGGCCTGTCCCTGTGGTGACAGCCTCCGGCCGCCAGGACAGGGCGCCTGCCGTGGACTAAGACTGTGGCCCCCACGTGAGGAAGGGCGCACCAGGGGACAGGGGCAGGGGAGGGGCGGGGCGGGCTCTGCCGCACAGAAGGCCTGGCAGGGCCCCTCAGCCCCGGACCCCAGAGCGCAGCCGAGGGTCACTGGCCCTGTGGGCCTCCGGGCCCGGCTGGCCGTGGCTGGTCCACGCCTGGGGGCGGGGGGCGCTTGCAGGCCCCCAGGCCAGGCTGCCCAGGCTGAGCGGCCCCCAGGCCGGGGCGGGAGGAGCCTTAGCAGCCAGCCTGCGGCTCTGATTCAGATTCTGGGGAGAAAGCAGAACGGTGATCAATTTTCCCCAAAATGTAAATTGTACTAAAAAAAATCCATACCCCTAGGCGGGCTTCATAATAAGGCCATAAATCACTCTGGAAAGCGGCACTCCGGCATTCGTGGGGACAGTTGTCTTATTTGTGGAAGGGGAGGCGGTGCCCGGCCTCAGGAGGGGCAGCCCCTCCCTAGCTCCGGCCTCCCTGGGGCCACAGCCTCACTGGCCACCCTGGGACTCCAGAGCCCTCTCCAGCGCCCAGGCCGTCTCCCCTGGGCCACTTACTCGTTCTCTCACTCATTCCTTCGCCCCAGGCTCTCAGGCACTGCTGCTGATGGGGCCACATCCCATCAGTGAGGCCCGGACGCTAGTGAGAGAAACACAGAGATGGCCTGTATCCTCCTGCTGAAAGTTCGGGAACGCACGGCACCAGGGGACAAGACCTTGTCACTGGTCTAGTCAAGGCCGGGTGTTAACAGTAGGCAGCGGCAGACAGCCTCTCCGCTCTCAGGACCTCACTGACCACCAGGGAGGCTGACAGAAAGCAGAGAGCCACGGCCAGCCTTGTGTTAGGTTTGGAGCACAGCCTGTGGGAGTGAGATCAAGGAAGCCTGCCTGGAGGAGATGGCAGCTTGGCTGGGGATGAGTTGCTCCAGCTAGAAGTTGAGGAAAGCACGGAGGCAGCCAGGGCGGTGGAGACTAGCAAGGGGCGCATGTGGGGCAGAGCCTGCACGGGCCGAGCAGAGCTGGGCGGGTGAGTTCCCACACTTCCTTGGAGGAGTAGAATCTGTTCGTCCAACAAATCTGGCAGGAAGCTGGCACGCAGCACCGAGTCAGGAGGAGGCGTCAGGGGTGAGGCTGCCTCCCCGAGCTTGGCTGCGGGTGCCCCGAGCCCCAGGGCTTTGGGCAGCGGGAGTCCCTGGGCTTAGGGCTTGGGGTCAGGGGTGAAGGGGGTCTGGAGTGTTGTCCTGTGGCCGGGGTGTGTTCTAGAGGCCTCTGTACCCTGGACCTGCCTGGGGGCGAGGGACCAGCGCCTCCGGCATCTCCTTCATCCAGAACAGCCTGGGTGCAGGGGGGGCTGGTCACATGGCAGTGCTGGGCAGGCGCAGGCTCCCAGCTCCATCGGCTGTGACCCCTACACACACCCCCACAGGTACCCTGGGGGGTCCAGTCACTCCTGTGCAGGTGTCTGCTTACATGTCCCCAGAGGCAGGGGCCACACCCGACGACGGGGACCATACCGGGCTCCCACCGCACCCCACCTCTCGGGGCTCTGCCCTTGCACCCCTGGGCAGAGCCCGGATAAGAGTTGTTGTTCTTGTACAGACAGGGAAACTGAGGCCCTGAAGGCTGAGGGGCTCGTCCTGGGGCACGGGGTGAGCGGGTGGCTAGGGCGAGGTTTGCAGCTGCTGCTCCCCAACCCTGGCTCAGGGCGCGAGGCGGGAGGGTCCTTTGGGGGGTCTAGTCCTGAGGCACCTGGTGGTTTCCTGTTTTGTGGCATAAGATTAGCCTCCAAATGGGAGACGCCTGGCTGAGGCCTTTGCAGGAACACTGGGAAACCGAAGAGCCCGTGCTCGTGAGAATAACCCCCTGGCCGGAGCTCTGGGGGTGGTGGGGGTCTGACCGCCCAGGGGGGCGCGCTCCCTGGCGGCCGAGGGAGCACAGGTCATGCAGACGCCGCCTAAGGGCTCCGCGAGTGAGGTCTGAGGGCGCTCGACACCGCAGGGGACTGTCCTTCCCCTCGAGGCACCACGAGAGCGTGGGAAGCAGGTCCATGGAGGAAACCACGGTGGGCCTGGCGCCCGACGCAGCCCTGCTCACGGCGAGGCCGGCTCCGGGGTGCAGGGCCCCCCCGGGGGGTCCATCTCGGCCGGCAGGGGTCCCTCCCTGCAGCCTGCTGTCTACACTCTCCTCACACACAGCCTGCCCCTCCGTGCTGCTCTGGCCTTGCCCCACGTGCGCACAGGCTGGACGACCCAGACTTGGGGTGGTGTCTGCTCCCCAGGGGTCCGGGCAGGAGACACTGGAGACGAGAAAGGGGCCGAAGGTGGCTGAGGGCAGGCCGGCCTGCTGAGCTCTGACGTGGTGGGTGGGGTCGCGGTGGGTGGGGACGCGGTGGGTGGGGACGCGGTGGGTGGGGACGTGGCCGGGGCTTCCCCGCCCCCACGTGCAGCACCACCTGCTGGGGCCGGGCACCCACGGGAGTCGTGGCTGGACAGTGCCCTGGGGCTGTGGATCTCTGCGTCTCCAGAGTGTCCCCAGGCGGGTGACTCGTTTACCAGGCTGCAGCCTCATTTCCATCTGTTGTGTGGGCTCCACTTTGGAAGAACAGGAAGCTCTAAATGAGGCCTGTGGAAACAGGGCTGGAATTCTTCCGGACGGATTTTCCCTGCCCCGGGCACCCGCCCCTCCTCCCAAGCACCCCAGGCCGGGCCGGACCGCCGCTCCGTGTTGGCGCCCCCGTGGGTGGGACCAAGTCCCGGACAGGAAGGAGACCCTGCAGAGGGAGGAGGGGCGGGAGGTCAGATGGCGGGAACGACGGACCAAGGTGGGACAGGCCCGTCCTGCACCCTTGGTGTCCTCGGTGACCCCAGCCCCGTCTCCAGGGTTGAAAGTTGGCCTCTGCTCACCTTACTTCTGAGTCCAGACACCGGGCCAGGCCTGGCCTCAGAGAGGGTGCCCTCGACCCCAAAGCAGGACTGACGAGGGACCCTGCACCCTCGGCCACCGCCGTGGACACCCCTCCCCTTTACCTCGCTGAGTCCCCCCTGCTTTTAGAGGGGCCCTGGGCCCACGTCAGGGGCAGGCACAGTTCCCCCCACCCCCATGACCCGGGGCCCCAGCACGGCCGGCGTGGGAGGGAGCTTTGATCAGGTTTGGGAAGAATGAGAAGGTGCCCACAGGACTGTGGTCAGCCGGCTGCGGGGGGGCCGCCCGGGAAGCCCTGAGCCCCCTCCTCCATCCCGTGCTCCCGTCTCTGAGGAGCCAGCCCGTCCCTGCACGGTGCGGGGTCCCCCTCCTGTGCTCTGCCCTCCCCTGCCCCCTCTCCTCAGACCTGGGTGGCAGCCGGCCCCTCTGCCCAGGGTCGCGCGCACCTGAGGACAGGCCCCGCCCGGCCCCGGAGCAGCCTGCGGTCAGCCCTGGCCCCTGCGTGTGACTCAAAGGGAAGACCTTCCGAGCGCTGTCCCCACAGGCCCAGCGCCTCCCAGGGTGGCCAGCGACACTGGAGGCTGGCCTGGCGGGGACCCTCCCGTCCGGCCCTGGAGAACCCAGCCTGCCTGCAGCCTGACCTGGCAGCTCTGGCCTCCGGAAGCAGCAAGGAGGGGCCTGCCCTGCGCGGTGCGGGCGCCTCTCTGTGGCCGGTACGGGGTCAGCTCCCTCCCGGCCCCCGATGCATCCCCTCACCCCCCACCCACCGTGGCCAGGCTCCCCTGGGCCCCTCACAGCCCCTGTGCCCTAGTCTGGGGACATTGCCAGCGTCACCAGAGGCCACCGGGGAATCCTGTCCAGATGGAAACCTCGTTGTCTGCGTGCAGACTGGGGTCCCTCCTGGGCGTTGGCTCCGCTTCCTGCCTCCCTCCTCCAGCCCCATTTTTAAATAGAATCCACGAGCCAACAGAGCGCGAGCCCATCAGCCCAACTTGGAAGCAAACCACTGGGGGGCCGGGGATGCACGGAGGCTCATCGCCCGCTGCTTCCCCGGCTCTGCTCCCCATTCTGTCCCCTTCCCCACCGCCGCGATGTCCCCAGAGCTGCGAAACTGGGCCAGCGAGCGGCAGCTGGCTGATGGAGGGGACAGAGCCCGCTTCCCGCTTCTCGGGCCGGAGCTGTAGAGGGGCCGGGTCCCCAGGCGGGAAGCAGAGGCCCAGGGCCCTGCGGGGGGGCGGGGGGGCGGGTGTGAGCTGGGAAAGGCCGAGTCCTCTGGCCGGTGGCTGGGGCCGTGCACTGATTCCGTCTCTTCCGGGGATCCCGATGGAGCTGCGTGGACGGCGGACCCAAGCTTGTGTCCGGCCGCCCCTCCCCACCGAGACCGGGTCCTGAGGTGTCCCCAGCGGGAACTTTCCAGGGGCCCCTGGTGTCACAGCTCGGGGTCCCCAGGTTTGCTCCAGAAGGAATCCTCAGCCTCTTTGTGCACCAGAGAGCGACCCCCAGACCTGCCGTGGCCGCCGTGGGGGAGGGGAGGGGGGAGGGGAGGAGCCCTGCGGTAAGGGCAGGTGGGCCTCCTTGGGCGCCGGGGGCAGGGAAGGGGGGCTCCTCCATCAGTAAGGGGCTCTGCCCGCCGCGCCCACCGCCCACTCCAGCTGTGGCCGCGGGAGCCCAGGGCGTGGGGTGCCCGTGCCCCCTGCCCCTTAGAGCTTCACTGGCAGGGAGCGTCCGTGAGGCCCCTGGTGGCCCCACGCGCGTGCGGGCTCAGCGACACCACAGCTGCACAAGGGAGCGGTGCACGCGCATCCCAGGGCCGCGCTTTCCGTTCAGACGAGCGAGGGCAGTGCTCCAGCGAGCACAGCGGCCGAGGCCCGTCGGTCCCCTGCCCCCTCCCTGCATCCCACACGTAGCAGGAAGCAAACTGAGAGCCATGGAATTTGCCAGTGCTGCGTGTCCACAGCCCCGGTCACAGCCGGTCCGGGTGTGCGAGCGAGTGTGCGCTGGGGCGATCACCGTGACCGCAGGCGTGAGGAGGCCTCACCTCTGCGTGGAAACTGGGTGCACCGGGGGCAGATGAGCTACACCGTCCGTGCTGCTGTCGTAAGAACTTAGCGCCTTCCCGGAGCAAGTGGCAGCCGCGTGCCAGCGAGAGCAGGAGGGGAAGTGTCTGCAGGGGACCTTCTCGCTGCGTTTGAACGAGCGTTCCGGGCCCTGGGAAGATTCGCGCGCCAGCCACGCTGGGGCCCTGGCGAGCCGGCCGGGGCTGGGGCGGGACGCAGAGAAGCTCATGTCTGAGACACAAGCAGCCCCCCAGCCTCTCGGGGGGGACGTCCAGCAGGAGAGGAAGAGACGAGAGGGACGTGGGACTTGCCCAGGGTCAAGCCTGGGTCATGGACGATGTGGGTGGCCCGCGCGGCTCTGACCCTTCCCTGCGCTCTGGTTCTGCCCCAGGTAAGGGCCCGAGGTCAGTCACCATGTCCACCAGGCTCCCCCCAGGGGGTCTTGCCCGCTGGCACCCTGGCAGTGAGCGTGTCCACAAGTCCTCTGAGTGACTTCTAGAACCTTCGCTGCACGCCTCCCCGTCCCCGTCCCCGAGTCTGGTCACTGGGTGGCTAGCACGCTCCCGCTGCTAAGCGGGGCTGGCTTGGCCGAGGCTGGAGAGCATCCGTTTCCCCGCGACAGAGCGCGCCTGTCCCTCCTGCTGCGGACGAGAGAACGTGCGGGAATGGGGACCCGCGTGGAGAGCACCGATCCGCGGAGCCGCTGACGTCCCCACGCCGGGAAACTGAATAATGCTGAATGACGGCTGGGGCGTAAGCGCCACGTAGAGCCCGTCAGTCTGGGCTTCGACACCTAACTTGGTGCCCGCATCTTGTTAACGAGGGTCCCTCTTGGACCCTGGGCAGGTGTTTCCCTAAGAGAAACCTCATGTCTCGGTAAAATTGAGGTGGTTTTGACAGGGACACACAGCGGATGCTTAATCGGCTTGTGTTGCTCAGGGAGGGCCGGCCGGAGGCGATGCGTCGTCCACTTGTCATAACCTGCAAACGGTGGCTGGCAGACAAACGCCAGTGGGTAGCTGGGGACACGCAGCCCGTAGCGATGCCCGGAAGCTGCGGCGGGTCCCCAGCCAAGGGCCTCGCGCCCGTGGGGGAGACGCGCGGGAGCCCGAGCGCGTGGGCAGAGGGCCCTGGGCGGCAGGGGAGGTGGCGTCCCGGCCCAGCGGTCAGCTCGCCGCCACGGTGGCCAGGGGGCCGCACACCGAGCCGCACACTTGCTTCCTCAGGGAAGGCTGTGCGTGGTCCTCGTGGCGGACGCTCCCTGCCGGGCACCGTCCTGACCTGTGTGCTTGCTGGACGCAGGGGTGAGCGGGTGAGGGGGTGGAGGAAGTCCGAGCATGCGGAAGCTCGTGCCGTCACCAGGAGGACCAGGTACCAGAGTCGGAAGCGTCGAGCGGACTCCGCGGGTCTGCGGGTCACTGGCCACGGGAGCCGGGCCACGATGCTCGGTCTACTTTTAGTCCGTGTTTCCATCTCCAGAGCTTTCCTGTTACTGGCACTGCGGCCTTGCTGGGGCCTCAAGGGTCTCCAGGGGAAGGGGAAGAAATAATTTCCGCGGGAAACTTGTCTGACTCACCGGGCATAGGATAGAAACGGGAGCATAGCCAGGAGGCCTGGAAATGCCCACGGCCACCTCTCCCCGTCTCCACTCGCCACCCACACCCCGCCTGGGAGAGGGGGAGGGCCGGCTGGGGCCATGGCCGGGGCTGTCGGAGCAAAGGACCTTTGACCGAAGACTTTCACTGCCTCCCGGTTCCGGAGGCTGGAGTCCAGGGCCGGGCACTCCCCCCACCCCTGCCGAGGCCTCTCTCCCGGGCACGTGACCCTGTCCCTCTCCGTGCCCCCACCTGTGTGTGTCCCCTTCTCCTTGTGAAGACACCTATGACTCTGGGTCAGGACCACCCAGGGCTTCATGTCACCTTGACAACTGCAAAGACCCTACTTCCACATAAGGCCACGGCCACAGGCCCACGGCTATACATGTGGGCTCAGGACTTCGTCGTCTTTTCGAGGGACACCCGTGTTTCTCTGTGGGCTCTGCCTCAGGGGCCTCCTCCCCTTGAGGGCTCCTGCATGAACCAGAAGTGTCGGAGCTCAGGCCCTAATGTCTTGGCACCAAGCCCATCCTGCGGGTCATCTGCGTGTTTTATTCTCGGTGCCCAGCATTCCCGAAGGGCACATGAGGCCCGCGTGGTGCCGACAGGGAGACGGAGCACCTCGTGCTCGGGGGCTCTGGGGCCTTGGGAGGTGCTGGGCACGCAGTTCCGAGAGGACCCAGGCGCCCGGCCGGCCGGTTACTCCAGATGCACCTGGCGTCCTGGCCTCAGTGCGCGAGCAGCTGTGGGGGGCACTGTCTCCAGACGGCTTCGGGTCCCGGGCGGACGTCACGGGCCCAGGGGCGCTGAGCTGAGCCTGAGGGTGGAGCGGGGAGGAGTCTGCAGAGAAGTCCCTGCCAGGACCCTTGACAAATTCTGGGCTGCAGATCCCTGTGAGGAGGGGGCCATCGCTGCCCCCACCCCCGCCCCCTCCGGGGCCCAGCCCTGTGAGGAGGGGGCTCAGCCGCCCCCCCACGTGGGACACAGCGTGCCCCCACCTCAGCGCTGGGACAATCACGAGGCGGTCCGTCCTCCCTAAAGAGTGCGTCTCTGGCCGTTTGTCACTGTGGCCGTCAGCCTGCGATCCAAATCTGAACATTAAATCACAGCCAATTGTCCCAGCGGTCACTGCCAGGGCGCTCGGGCATTGTTTCAGGGGACGGCTCATTGGGAAAATATTTTCTGCTCAGCTGCGGGTTTGCGCAGGGAACACGGCACATGAATGTGAAATATGAATCCAGGGTGTTGGAGGGTGAAGTCTGACCTTTCTCTGAAATGCATTTCACAGGAGCTTCCTGGCACCTCTCTTCCGTGAAGCTTCTGGAGCACGCTCTCCAGGCGACCTTGCTGACCCGGGCATCCCTGCTCCGGGCCAGGTGCCCAGGCCAGCGCCCGTCGCCCGGACATTTGCTGGAAAGTGGGATCCCGCGCAGTCATGGGTCAGCCGTGTCCCCCAAACGCACGTCCCCTTGGAGCCTGTGGGTGTGACCCAGTTTGGAAATAGTGTTTGCAGGTGTAATTAGCCAAGGTTCTCCAGGAGGGGTCCCCTCGGACAATGCAGGTGGGCCCTAGTCCTGACAAGTGTCCTGATAAGAGACACAGACACACAGGGGAGACACCACGTGCTGATGGATGCCAAGTTTGAGGAGATGCGGCCGCGAGCCCAGGAGCGCCTGGACCCCGCCCACCCCCCAAGCTGCGAGAGAGGAGGCGCTAGAGATGCTGGACTGGCAGAGGTCACGTCCAGAGGAAACCAGAAGGCTGTGCTGGGCGCAGGCTCCGTGCTGTGGACCCGGCCACGTCTTCCTTGAGCCACCTGGCCGCCTCGCTTCTCATCGCACTTGTCAGGAATGTCACAGGGGTGAGGGCTTCAGAAGGAACAGGCGCAGCGCACACCTGTGTTATGGAATCCCTGCTTACGTAGGTCCAGGGTGGGGACGGCAGGGTGGGCGTGGCTTCTGAGCAGATGGACAGCAGTGCCCAGCGCCAAGTGCTCATGGCCTGCAGCTCACAGGCTGATGGGGAGTGAAGTCCTGCCGGCACACCAGGGCACCAAGCCACTGCCCCGGTGCCCACGGCCTCTCCGGGGACCCTAACTGCCATCAGGTAAAACTAACAAGTGGAGGCCAGAGCAGGAGCTCGGGCTTTGCGCTGCGAAAAGATGGCTCAAAACCTCTCTGCCTCCTGGTTTCCTGAGGGCACTCAGGTAAGACAGCCGTTTCCAACAACGCATAACTTCTAGCACGTCCATGGAGATGTTGTGGGGATGTGCTGTCTTAGCCGGAAGCCCATGCCGGGCCGGGCTGGGCACGTGTCTCTCCATCTACAGAGACGTGGCCCAGGAGGGCCGGCCTCCAGAACACGGACGGCCGCCTCCTTCCCTCCATCCACTCCTGCAGGGCCCAGCCTGCCTGAACCGCCCGAAGCCGGGGCTGCCCACCTCCCCGCTGTGGTCCTGGGGCCCCGGCTGGCCTGGCCGGGACAGCAGGGAAGATGATATTTTGACTCATGAGGTCTGTTCTTTGTGGGAAAAGTCAAACCCGCACGAGACCTGCACTGTGGCCCAGGGAAGCCATGGCTCCCAATTTCCTTTACGACGTCAGTGATCTCGAGGCCCGGCCGTGCCAGCTGCACGCGGAGGGGTGAGGCGGGCCCCCCGGCCTACGTGCAGCCAGCCGCGCGGTGTCTGGCCTTTCTCAGGTCACAGCCCCAGAATTCGGTGCTAAGTCCCTGCCGCTACGGCTGGATGTGCGTATGTGGCTGGGCTGAGGCTTCTGGCTGCGGCAAGGCTCTGGGACAAAGGTGACCGACGTTCCGATGACACCTTGCAGCGTCAGGGGGGCCTGATGGGCCTTGGGGGACCACTTACCAGGTCGGTGCAGGAGATGGAAGGCAAGGGCCGCCCCCAGGAAGACACACGGTCATTGTGGGGAAGGACCGGCTTCAGGAAGGACGCCACGCGCCCCCACGCGCTCCCACGCGTGTCTTCCACTCTGTCGCTTCAGGTTTGGAACAAAGTACACAGAACATCTGATGTTAAGAGTTGTAAGGATGAGGGGCGCCTGTGCGGCTCAGGTCATGATCTCACGATTCATGGGTTCGAGCCCCACATCGGGCTCTGTGCTGACAGCTTAGAGCCTGGAGCTGCTTCGGATTCTGTGCCTCCCTCTCTCTCTGCCCCTCCCCGGCTCATGCCCTCTCTTTCTCTCCCTCCCTCCCTCCTTCTCCCTCCCTCTCTCCCCCTCTGTCTCTCTCACAAATATAAACATTGAAACTTTTTTTAAAGAATTATAAGGATGAACCGAGCCGGGCAGCCTTGTCCTCTGTCCTCAGCTGGGGGACATGAGTTAGACACTCATGTGAACACATCGCTGGAAATTTCTGGGCGAGGTCTGTCACCAGCCCAGGGACCGACACTCTGGCCCCTGGTCCAGTGACATCACCTTTTGATAGGACGTGTGGGGTCATCAGCTACGGTCACAGGAGGGACAAGTCCCGTGGGCCCATGAACTATGCTGGGTGGCTTCTAGAAGCTTCTCAGACTAGGCAGCACTGCAGCGTGCAGCCCCCTATGGACTCTGCAGAGAAAACCCACAAAGGAGGCTCCTGCTCCCTGAAGACGTCCGGGCGGAGCGTCCACGGCAGCCTCAACCAGGGGGGTGCCCTCCCCTGCCCACGAGGCCCCGCTGGGGCTGCAGGTCAGTCAAAGCCGGCTCGTACCTGACGTCTGGCAATGGCTCCTTGACCCCGAGTGCGGCCCACGTGTCGGTGACTCCTCCCGCCGCCTGTAAGCAGGCAGCACAGCCTCCTCCCTGGGCCCTGACTGCGGGGCGTGAGCCTGTACACACGAGCCCCCCTGTGGACGCCGTCAGGGGATGGATGTCGGGGGTCTGACTGGAAGGTGCTGCCCAATGGGCGGGGTTATTGATGTGCAGTGTCAGTGCCACGAGCCCAGACCCAGGAAGGACCCCTCCCCCACCTCCGGGTACCTGTCTGCACGTCTCCGAATACACCGTGAACGTGGCTCCAGATTTCTGCAAGGCTCAGGCCCCGGCGAGGGGTGAGCAGGCAGTGGCCATGGCCTGGCCGCCATGGCTCCCGTTCACAGAGGGTGGTGACAAGAGCCCTCTTGCTGGAGCCCGGGAGTGGTTTTACTTTGTTTGTGTGTTTTTGTTTTTATTGTGTCCTTAACAATTTGTACTGTGCCCCCCTGGGAAGTCGTCATGTTCTGACTTTATCACGAGGATCTGAGAGTGTCCTGCATGAGCCGGGGACCCACGCCCACCGCTGGCCCTTGGCCAGTCCCAGGGAGCTTGGCCCCCAGACTCGAGCCACAGGAATCCCCCAACTCGGGGCCCGAGAGGCAATTCCTCGTGGATGCCCGGGAGCGGTGGGTCGTCCCTCATGGGTCATCCCTCGTGCGCCTGGCTCGTGGCCGTCCCCCCACCCCCCCGGGCTCAGCTGTCACGCGGTCTGTGGTGCCTCTCACCACGTCGATGTGCCCACTGGCTTCTGAGGCCACAGACATACGGCCGTGCGTGCTCCTCATGTTCTGTGCAAGGACATGTCCCTGCCCCTTACAGCCTTGGTGGGGCTCTGGGACCCAGCCGCGCCCACGGAGCCGGGCAGCTCAGGGGCCTGAAGCCGCCGCGCCCGGTTGTGTGGGTGCTCATTCTGTCTCCTGGGACGGTGTCTGAGGCCCGCCTCCTGGAGGGGAAAGACTATGCCGTGCTGGGGGACAGCGGGAGGGGGTCCGGGCTGGCAGCCTCTCTGTTCCTTGGAAACCTCAGCAGCTCAGCTGCCCCTGCCGTTTCCACCGCTACCCAGTGTCACCTCCATGTCAGCCCGCACGGTCCTGTTGTGTAAGGTGAGAGGTTGATTCTGTTCATTCTGTGCCGTCCCGTGGCTTGGCCGTTGCAAGGAGCACCACCCAGGGCCCCGGGGTCGAGAGCACACACGGCTGTGCCCACACACATCGTGGGGTCCACCTGGAGCCGTGGGTTCCCACCATTCGGCCTTCTGAGTGTCAAGGAGTCCCAGCGGATTTCCGCTGCCAGCCACGCGCGTTGGCCTCGTGGGGCCATTTACCCTGCGAAGGTGCTTGCGACGTTCAGCTTCCAGAGAGAAGGTGGCCTCTCCCGCGGACGGACACACGACCTGGGCTCAGACACTGGGTGCAGGGGAGAAGCGGGAGCCCAGCCATGTCCCCGGCGCCGCTCCCGGGAGGCTGGCTGATCCAGGCCCATCCCCCCAAGCTTGGAAAAGGATTCGAGTTCTCAGCTGGTGTCTGGGCTTCGCCGTAAAAACCCACACAGGGGCTTTCCAGGAGGGAAGCTTCTAGAGACAGATCCAAACTGTCCCCGGGGAGAAGGGAGGGGGAGGCCGCGTTGTAGAAGCACCACAAACCCAGAGGAAGGCGGGGGCTGTACGTCTCTTTGCAAAGCAACACTCGTTTTCCTGGGAAAACAATTGTTTTCCTAAGAAAACAAATCAAGGATGTGAGTAGATTAATATAACACGTAGACACATGAAAAAGACCCCGAAAAATGCAGACGCAATACAACGAAACGCAGGACGACAGAGTCAAGTGGGCTGGGATGGTCTGAAACCCCGAGGGGAGGAGAGGGCCTCAGGCAGCCGTCACCGTGGCCATGCCCGACTCTGACAAGAGAAATGTGCCTTCTTCATGGGATATTGTGTTTTCAGTGAGTCTCCTAATGAAATTTTGAAAAACCCAGTGATGTTGATCCAAATTTTAGCTGGGAAGCCTATTATTAAAATTGATAACTCTAGCCTAATGCATTCTAAGTTATGGGCACAGGAGATGATAAATCTTGAGCATTTGCATTGTATAAAAATGTTTTAGTAGATGGTTTTGTAGTCAGGAAGATGAGCTGACTCTTTGATTGGCTGCTACGGTGTGCAAGAATAAAGATAAATGCTGCTCGGTGCTTAGGTACCTCAGAGGAAGTGTTTGAAATGATAAATGGCTTTCTTGTCCCGATCATGAGCATTTACTTCTAATCATTTAGTACCGTTTACCGTTCAGAGTCCACTGTACCTGGAGGAGGGGTGAGGAAGGGAGCTGCGGACGCAGGTCCTCGCCCTTCTCGGCCACAGGAGCCACGCGGGACGTGGAGGCCGGGCGGCTGTGTCCCCAAGGCCACTGCAGCCCCCTTGTGAGCTCGCGGTTGGGCCCGGCCACCTGCATCCCTCACCGGGCCTGCTTGGCATGAGGCACGGTGCTCCCACATCGGGCATCCCTTTCCCTGGGAGCAAAGCTCCGGAGTCCCCACTTCCCGACTTCCTCCCCTTAAGTAGACGTTGTCTTTTCCCCGGTCACCCGAGTCAGGACGCGAGTAACCTTCCAAGTGGCCGTGGCTCCTGGAAAGTGCAGGTCGTGTGCCCGATGAGGTCGAGGAGGCGAGTCCCACTGTCGTCAGATCCACAGGGGCCCCGATGAGAGGCGGGCGGGGTCTGGGCCTCTGCTCACAGGGCCCGGCCGCCGCTCCACTCTGGGTCCATTCACTAGAGTCAATGAAACCCACAGGCCGGCACGTACCAGGACACGGACGTGGCTTCCGCACCCCAGGACCGTCCATTCTTACCCCTGGTCTGCCGACCTGGCCGTCTTTCCCATCCTGTGGTCTTTCCGTTTTTTCTTTCCTCGTTTACGACAATTACAATGAGGAGCATTTGGTGGTAACCTGTCTCCCTCCCTGTCCCCACCTCCTCCCGGGCTTGACCATGAATTGCTTGGTGAGGACACACTGTCTTTTCTGGAGCTGTGGCCCCAGCCCAGCTCAGCCGACTGACGGATGTGGGATGACTGCCCACGGGGATGGGATGGGGTTTCTCTATCTGGATGATCAAAGTGCCTGTGGTTACAAAGTGTTAAGACGGCACAACTTCGTAAACATACCAAAAACCACTGAATTGTGTATTTCAGATGGTGGATTTTAAGATACATAATAAAACATATAATATCTCAGTTTTAAAAGTGTGTGGACTCTGGTCCAGATGGGACGGTGCAGCCTCACTTCTCCGGGCTCGTTCCTGCGCGGCACCGCTGTGAGCTCTGGAAATGGAGGGAGCGGGGCGCCCGGACACGCCAAGAGGCAGGTGGGACCCCGGGGGACGGAGGACAAACACGGCGCTGGGGCGTCTCATGCCCTCACCCAAGGGAACGAGGAAGCAAGACCAGAGACCGCCGAGCCCTCGTGCACAGCGGGAGATGGCCCAGCCAAGGCCAGTCCCCCTAGATCCCACGTCAGGCTTCTCTGACAGCATCAGCAGCCCCACAGCACCTCGGAGGGGACCCGATGGGGTCCCCGCCAGCCCCACAGCGGGGTGCTCTCTTTCTTTGCCCGGACTGACTCCTTCTCCTGCGAAACGAAGCAGACACGAGTCAGCAAAGCCCAGAGGACACTCTGCTACAGCGAAAGGCCCAGCCAGTCTGGAAAGACCCTGAGCTGCCCGCCGCCCAAGCGCCCCTGCCCTGCCTGGGCCCTGGCAGCAGTGGCCTGGTGGATGGTGCACGCACCCCGTGCTGCTGAGACAGCAGCTGGACCTGGGGAAACCGCTTCTTCCCTCTCGGGCAGCACAAGCACGAGCCGGTGGAGCCCCAAGGAAACAGAAATAGCACAGAGACGGAAAACCAGGCAGTGGTCAGCTCATGGCGCACAGAGCCACCCAGGACCCACATCCTGCATATAACAGGGTGCCTGCCCTCTAGGATAAACGGTTTAAAGGGGACCCAGAGTCTCCTGGCCTCATAGACAAGATGTCCAGGAAAGGATTGAAATCACCTGTCACAGTAAGGACAAGAAAATCACAACTTTGAAGGGGACAAAACGATCAATTGACCTGAAACCAAGAGGAATCGAATGCTGGGATTTTCTGATGAGGACTTTCAAGCAGCCATTATAAAAAAAAGAAAAAATACTCTAACGATCAATGAAAATGCTCTTGAAGCAAATGAATGAATAGAACATCTCAGCAATAAAATAGATGTTTTAAAAAAAGAGAACTAAATAGTTAAGGAGAGGGAGGGAGGCAAACCGTAAGAGATTCTTAAATACTGAGAACAAACTGAGAGTTGGTGGGGGGTGGGGGGGAGGGGAGGTGGGGTGATGGGCATGGGGGAGGGCGCTTGCTGGGATGATCGCTGGGTGCTATATGGAAACCATCTTGACAATAAACTATATTAAATAAACAAATAAATAAATAAACAAACAAATAAATAAATCTAAAGGAAAATTGTAAAAAATGAAAACATAGCACCAACACAAGAACTTGGTGGATGCGCTCAGCAGTAGAGCAGTGATAACACAGAACAGGACCCGTGGGCGTGAGGACGGAACAGTGAGTCACCCAGTTTGGACAAGACCGGGAAATCAACAGAAAACAGAAATGAGCAGTGCCTCAGGGACGCATGGGAAAATAAGAAAAGATCCAACAACTTTATCCGTGTAGTCCCAGAGTAAAGGAGAAACAAACAGAAGGGGCTGGAAGAGTATTTGAAGAAATAATGGTTGAAAGCTTCCCAAGTTTGGTGAAAGACACAAACATGTAGATCCAACAGAGCCACACAAAGCATGCAGATTAAGCCCAAAGAAGTTCATACCAAGACATGGCAATTAAACTTCTGGAAACTAAAGAAAAAATTAAAAAAAAAAAAAAGGAAATCAGCCAGGGATGGTGACATATCACCTGCAGAAGAATCAGACTGAGTGACACAGAATTTCTCGTCTGAAACCAGATGTAAGCGCCACATCGTTTTTCAATTGTTCAAAGAAATGTTCGCTGTGAATTCTGTATCTGGCAAAACGTCCTTCAGGTATGAAGGAGAGATGAAAACATTCTCCGATGAAGAAAAAATAAAGGAATTTTTTGGTCCCAGCTCTACCCTTGAAGACTGGCCAAGTGAGTCCTTCAAACAGGAAGGAAATGATAAATGAAGGAATCTGGGAGCATCAGAAAGAAATAAAGAGGAAAGGAAAGAGAAGAAATATGGGCACACACAGTGGAGTTTTATAAATCATAGTTGATGATTAAAATAAAAATGATGACACCATTTAATGTCCAAGACAACATTTAAAAGTGAGGAAGATAAAGGACCTTAGTAGCAGTGAGGATTCCACACTTGAGTCGAAGAGGTAAAATGCTTGCACAGTAAACTGTTAAAAATGTATATGTGTGTGTGTGTGTGTGTGTGTGTGTGTGTGTGTGTGTGTATGTGTGTGTGTGTGTATCCAAGAAACTATTACAGAACTATATAAAAAGATACACTAAAACCACTATAAATTAAAAAAGACAAAATCCTAAAATGAGTCCAGATAACTCAGAGGAAGTCAAGGAAAGAGAAGCAGATGCATGAGATGAAAAGATACAAATAGAAAATAACAAAATGGTAGATGTAGGTGCCCACCTACCAGTAATTACCACAGATGTAAATGGCTTAAATATGGAGATTTGAATAAAAACAGAACAAAAAACACAACCCAAGAATACACTACTTTTTTTTATTATTGTTTTTTAAATGTTTTATTTATTTCTAGGAGAGAGAGAGACACAGCGTGAGCAAGGGAGGGTCAGAGAGAGAGGGAGTCACAGACTGAAACAGGCTCCAGGCTCTGAGCTGGCAGTCAGCACAGAGCCCGACGCGGGGCTCGAACCCACGAACCGCGAGATCATGACCTAAGCGAAAGTTGGATGCTTAACCGACTAAGCCACCCAGGCAACCCAAGAATACACTACTTCTAAGAAACTCATTCCAGATCCAACGGCATATGTAAACTGGAAGTGAAAAGATGAAAGCTATACAGCATGTCCCACACAGACATTGATTTTTTAAAAAGAAGCAACTCTGTTAATACCTAATAAAGTGATGTCAAAACTGAGAAAATAATTCAAGACATCATGTAACGATAAAAGGATCCATCTACCAGGAGGATATGACAATCCAAATTGCGTGCTCACCAAAGACTAAGCCTCACAAAGAATAAACTTCAAAGTACATGAGACAGAATTGATGGAGGTGTGGGCACCAGGGGTGGGGGAGGCGTGGGGAGGTTGTTGTTAAATGGGGACAGAGTTTCATTTTACAGGAATGAAGAGAGCTATGGGGACTGATGGTGGTAATGGCCTGGAACACTGTGAATTTATCTAGTGTCACTGAACTGTGCTCGTACAAAGGACTAAGATGATAAGACATATGTGTTTTACCACAATAAAAACATGGGGGGCGGGAAGAACTGATGAGGTTGAAAGTAGAAAAGATGAGTCCGTAAGTGTGGTTGGGGACTTTGCCACTGGCCTCTTGACAGCTGGTAGGACTCAGACAGATAGTCAGCAGGCTAGAGAAGATCTGAGGTACACAGTCAACACACTGCACAACTGCACACTATCCGTCATTTTTTCAGTGCTCAGAGATCATATCCTGGGCCATAAAATAAGCCTTGAACTCATGTGATGTGTGGTATCTGACTGTAAAGGAATCAAACTAGAAATCTATAACAAAAGCATCTTTAAATGCATGGAAATTCAACACCACACTTCTACATAGTCCATAGATGAAAGAAGGTTCTAAGGACCTATGTGGAATTTGAGAAACTTCACAGACGACCATGAGGGAAGAGAAGGAGAAAAAATAGCCACAAACTGAGAGGCAGGCAAACCATAAGGGACTCTTAAATACAGGGAGCAAACTGAAGGTTGATGGGGAGGCAGGGGGAAGGGGGGAATGGGGGATGAGCACTGAGGAGGGCACTTGTTGGGATGAGCCCTGGGTGTTGTATATAAGTGATGAATCATGGGAATCTACTACTGAAGTCAAGAGCACACTGTACACTCTGTATGTTAGCTAAGTTGTCAATAAATTATATATTAAAAACTACATAGATTTGAATAAAAAACACATGATAATCTGTGGAATGCAGTTAAGTCAGTACAGAGAATGAAACTGATAACACTAAATACTTACATAAGAAATGACAAATTGTCAGAGCTTCTAGGTGGCTCAGTCAGTTAAGCATCTGACTTCGGCTCAGGTCATGATCTCACGGTTTGTGAATTCAAGTCCCACGTCAGGCTCTGTGATGACAGCTCAGAAGCTGGAGCTGCTTCAGTCTGTCTGTCTCTCTCTCTCTCTGTGTGCCCCTCCCCTGCTCGTACTCTGTCTGTTCTCTCTCTCAAAAATAAATAAACATTAAAAAATTTTTAATAAAAAAATGAAATGACAAATTGTCTCAAATCAATAATCTGAATTACTGTAAGGATCCAGAAAAAGAAAGACAAAATTAACCCCAGACAAGCAGAAAAGACACAATAGGGATAAGAGTAGAAAAAAAAGAAACTGAAATTAAGAAAAACAATAGAGAAAATCAATGAAACAAAAATCTGGTTCTTTACAAAGTGAATGAAATCTATAAACCTTTATGAAGATTGCAGAACTAAGCAGAATAAAGGACAATCCACCAATATTATGAGCACACTAGAGGTTATACTACAGACCCCACGGCCTTCAAAGATACAATACAGCAGTACTGCAGCAACTTGGTTCCCACGTTCTACAGCTTCGAAGACCAATTCTCTGATGCTTCAAACTATCAAAACTCAACCCAGAGGAAATAGATGATATAAGCAGTCCTATGACCATTTAAAAATTTAATCTGTAATTGAAAAGCTCCCGAAAAAGACATCTCCAGGCTCAGAGAGTGCATGCCACTGGGGAATTCTGCCACATGCCTAAGGAAGAATTAATACGAGTTTTGGGTAATATCTTCCAGGAAAGATAAAAGGAAACAAGTCCCAACACAGCATATGATACCAGGATTCCCTTAGCACCAAAACCAAACAAGGGCAGGACAACAGTAGAGAAAACCGCAGACGAATATTTCTCAGGAACTTAAAAATGTAAAAATAATTTTAAAAAACATTAGCAAAGCGAATCCCATAATGTTTAAAAATAATTATATATCATAACCGAGTGGATTTATTCCAGATGTGCAACATCCGGAAATCAATCCACGTAATCCTTCATATCAACAGCCAAATGAAGAAAGTCATAGGATTGTATCAAATGAGGCTCAGGAAGGACTTGAGGAAATGCAACACTTGTTTGTGAGGAAACTCCCAGCCGGTTGGGGATGGCTAGCCTTGCTCAAGAGCTCTCACCACAAGCTTACAGCTGCAGCTACGTTTAAGGGTCAAATACTACAGCGTTTCCCTTCAAATTGAGAACAAGGCAAAAATGTCCACTTTTGCTACTTTTGACCAATATAAACACAATTCGGGATGGTCTAGCCACTGACACAGGGCAAGGGACAAAAGGCCTACAGGTTGAAAAGAAAGAAAGAAAATATCTCTCTTTGCAGATGACACAATTCTCTTTAAATAGAAAATCCCAGAAATGTACAAATAAATCCCTAGAACGAATGAGTTCAGCAACATTACAGGGCACAAGATTGACACACAAAAGTCACTGGCAAGCCTGTGGTTGGCACGAGATAAAATGGATCATGAGGGAATTAAGTGGGGGCACCACCTTGTTCACAATCAGTTCAAAGAAAATTAAGTCCTTCACTCTGGTAGGCGCTGAGCAAAACCTGTACAGGATCTTTATGCTGAACATTTTAAAACTGTGGATGAACGTAATTCTGAGAAGACCCAACCAAATGGAGAGAAATGCTGTTTTCAAGGACCAGAACTCTCCACACGATGAGGGTGCCGCTTCCTCCTCTCTCCCTGAGCTTTGTGTCCAGCACAATTCCTATCAAAGTCCCAGGACCGTGTCTTGTCCACATAGACATAATTACTCTTAAATGTATACGAAAAGGCACAGGTCTTAAAATGACTAAAATCCTCCTGAGAAAGAACAAGACAGTGGCCGGAATCGCTCGGTTGATGGCATGGCTCGCCGCCCGGCTGGAGTCCAGAGCGTGAGGGGGCGCTGGCCCATGGGGTGGACGCACGGATCAGCACGGCAGGATGGAGGGCAAAGACAGACCCACACAAGTACGTCCGGCTGATTTATAACAAAAATCCAAAACCAGACCAGTAGAGGAATTGATAACCTTCCCAACAAATGGTCCTGGGGCAGGTGACTTCCTCAGGCAAAGATAATGATCTTCCACCTAAACTTCAGACTTACACAAAACTAGCTCAAAATAAATCATAGAATTAAAGATGAAATACAACTAAACACCTCCCCACCCCGACCCACACACAATCTGTCTCTGGCTGCCTTAACATCCCTTAGCATTATCCAAAAGGAAACAACCGACAAATTGAACCTCACCAAAATGAAATTATTTCCCCTGTAAAAGTCCATGAGGAGGGGGTGAGAAGACGGGATACAAGCTGCTTGGAGGAAACACCTGTAAACCCACACACAGACAACGTATAAAAACACTCTAGAACTTTGACATAGGAAACAAGCAACCCAACTGGAAAATGGGTACAGACACGGACAGGGGTCCCACAGAAAGCGTCACGGATGGCTTCCATGTTCCACGTGGAACAGTGTCCTTAGCCAACATGGATGTGCAGTCTGAAGCCCCGCTGTATACCTGCTGGGAAGTCGTGCTGGCAGCGGACCTCTCTGGATGCACACGGTAGGGTCACTCACAGCATCCTCAGCACACAATCCCCAGACAACCCGGCACTCACAACCTCGAGCCGCTCTCCATCCCGGAGGAATGAGAACTCGCAGCCACACAGTGTGGACAGCTTTATTGGGAACACCCACGAGGTGGAAACAACGTGGACGTCTGTCCTTCAGGGAGTTAGTGGTTAGCCCAGCGGCCCCCCCACACACCATGTGTGGGACACCTCCCAGAGATACAGGCGGAATCCGCTGGTCCCTACAACTTGGACGATCTCCAGGGGATTAAAATCCAGTCCTAAATGAGGGTTAACTGGAAAGATTCCGGAAATGGAAGACAGACCGGTGGCTGCTGGGTGGGGGAGTGGTCACAGAGGACGCGTGGGATGGAGATGTTCAGTGTCTGGCTGTGGCGCTGTGGGTGCACGAGCCTGTCGGGTGATATGCTTGTGTGGAGCAACGCACACACCCACAAGCACCAAACCCCCCGGGGAACTCTGAATAAGATTGTGAGTTACACCGAGATCAACGCATTCTACCGTGAGTTTGTACAATGTTACTGTTGGGGGGAGACCGGGAAAGACCCACACTGCGTCTCTACTGCTTCTCAGCACCGCATGCAAATCTCAGCAAAATTCAACGGGTTCATGTTTACATTAATTAACTCCAGAACCAGATCCCATGTTGAGAAGACCCAGGACTAAGCATCTGAGTCAGACCCCAGACAGTGCCATGGGGGTTGTGTGGGACCAGAGCCCACGTGTCCGGGGTAGGGAGGGGGCACAGCGTGCAAAGGACTCGTGTGCTGAAGGACGCCGCTGCTGACCTGTGTCCTCCGTCGTCTGAGGGCCAGCCAGGCCCGATGGGCAACCGGGTGGGGCCGACCCAGTAGCACGATGAGATTTGGGTCCTTTGAGACGCACCCTTCCCCCCAGTGACCTGAGGGCATTTACAGGAGACCTATTTGGGGAGAATTATTTGTATTTATCACATGACTTTGAACAGTTGCAGGAAAGAGACTCACACCCCTGGATACGGTTGGTCTCACTGATCGGGCTGCAGATGCGCACGCGGAAATGTTCCTGAGTCATTTTCTCTGAGAAGCTGGGCTCTGGTTTCGGAATTTTCCATGGACCTAGCTGCAGTGGTTTGCATTTGAAGCAAGACAGGAAACCGGCATTAAAATGGGGTAATTGGTGACCGTGAAAAGGAATTTTTTAAAAAAGTACTGCTTTCAAAAAGATGGATGCCTCGCCCACGTGGCTGTGGCCGCTGTCAGGCCTGAGCAGGTGTCCTCCTCCCTGAACCAGTCTCTGTGGTGAGACCCAGGCCCCAACCACCTGCACAAACCTTTCCAGGCCGTTGGGTGCTGAACCCACGACCCTGGGTCTTGGGGGCTTGGGGTCCTGGGGTCCTGGGGTCCCGGGCTTGGGGCTCGCACCATCTGCAGGCCTGGGCATGGCCGGGGGGCTCACTGTGTCCTGGGCTCTTGTTTTGGGGTTCTGCAGAGTAAGGGCAAAGGAAAGGAGGTCTCCGGATTTCAGATCAGAGCTGCTCGTGAGGCCTGGATCCTGCCAGATATGGGGTCAAGTCCAGGCCACAGTCTATGTGAACCAAGACAAACATGGGGCAATGGCACCGAGCCCTGCCTGCCCAGACCCCGCGCACACCCGGCTGGCGAGGGGAGCAGGTGCCCCGGGCAGGGGTGTGGAGCGGGCTGCAGAGCACGAAGCATCCCCTAGGCCCTCGGCCTTGGCAGTGCCCGCCCCGAGGGCCGGTCTCAGCCTCACCTCCGAGCTTCCTTTGCAAGGACCCCACTGCCAAGCATCGCTGGGGTCTGCGTGGCCGCGTGGCGGAGGCAGACTGTCACCACTGGGGGTGTCCCTTCAGGGACAGCTTTCTCCCTTTTGTTCTGAATTAATAATGCACGAGCGGCTCGTGCAAGGACCTCCCTTCCGGCGCGCGTGGAACAGCAGCTGAGCCAGTGTCCCAGCCGGTCCCCACACTCGTGCCT